>PPHU02000055.1:0-44965 GCA_003705185.2 Ambrosiozyma ambrosiae
CTTGTTCGTAATCGGAAATATCATAACCCATATCTTCCTGTGGAGATTTATAGTGTGGTGATAACCAAATAACAGTAGTTCCTAAAGATTTTATGTGATCTAATGTTGAAATGATACCTGAAATATCTCCCCAACCATCACCATTTCCATCTTTAAATGAAGCTGGCCAAATTTGATAGATCACAGCTTCTTTCCACCATGGTTCACCTGAGGATGTTAATGTAGTAGGCATTTTGTTTGTTTACCTGATGTCTTTTTAGTTATAGTTGTAAAATGTTTTCTTTTTTAAGAAATTAATGAACGACTGCTAAAACTGAGTAAAAAAAAAAGGAAAAGAAGGCTATTTATATACAAGATATTCAAAGGAACAGGTGGTCAGTGAGATCATCATGTATGTATGATGTACTATTTCTGGCATAATTTTGGAAGTTGCATTAAGTTGGGGTATTATGCAGATTAAAGGAATGAAAGGAGTTAATGGAGTGAATGGAGAGATATCCAGCGAGCTTCCAAGCGAGAATCAGAGAGATTTCAATTTTATGGAAAATCTGGGAGGATTCCCTTTTTTGAATTTTGGAAAGTTTTATGTTGAATTTGATTGGTGCTTTTGGATTGAAGAAGTGATGATAACTTGTTATGATTAATCAATAATAGGTTGTGTTGTTCATTGGTAATGGTGTGTTTAGTCTCTTATGTCTAAAAATTAAGCACTAGTTGTTAAAATTAGTGTTTTCTCGAATAAACCGTCGGTGTTCAGGAAGTCTTGATATCTTTATGGTTTATAAAATTGGTCAAGATACTGAAGATCAACAAATGTCAAAATTTTTTAAAAAATGGAGGTTATCAGACTCTACATAATACCATAACTATCAAGTACGCAAGTTTATTTAAAAATAAAAAACTTGTTCTTAAATATTGTCAAATGAGTTCAAATGCAACAAGTAGTATGATTAAATGATCTGAAGCCTCTGGAAACTGCAACTACAAAAAAACTTTTCTTTAGTTATTAAATATTCGAAGCTTCAAGTGATAGATAATTGTATACCTTCCTTGTAATAATGAGGAAAGCAATTTACAGAGCAGCTACTACTAACCAGATTATCAAAACAATAGTTGAACCAATCAATGGATTTCCACTTAATTCATGATTGGAACTGTATAAGCCAAAAGAGTACCTTTATGAACATGATAACAAGAATCATATACATTAGAATATATACCATAAACAGGCAAAAGCCAAATACAGCTGAATGAAAATTTTTAATTAGTTTGTGACCTTCAGCCTAGGGATTCGTCTAAATTCGATAAAATTTATAAGTTATTATGCAGTAAAATGCATTTATTTCTGCAGAAGCTTCTGAGATCAGACTTGAAAATCATAACTAGATCAGTTGCAACACCCATTGAACCATATATACCAGATACAGCATAAATAATAGTTAAATCACAGTCAACATCCTCTATAGTTAACGCATTTGGATGTGTAATTGAAAATGTATTGTTTATTAGGGCTCTGCAAGACAATCCAGAAAATGTACTTATACAAGTTGGCATCACTATGACATAGTTCCGACTGAATATCCCCATAAACACTTCACTTCTGCATTACAAAAAGCAACCAATCTTTGTAAAGTTCTGCTGTTTTTAAAGCAATATGAAATACCATACCATATTATGTTACCAAAACTACATTATCCACCATAATTTCAATAAAACATACCTAGTATAGAAAGATATATAGGTTAAATAATAAAGAAACCTTCAGGCTAATTGTGTTGCGCGAAAGAAGGATTGTTGCTAGTATCATCTAGTGCTGAGTATACTACATAAACACTTTAATAAGGGAGTTACTTGCAAAATCAATCAAGTAAGGTTTATCATTATAACATAAATTTTAACTAAAACTAAAACTGAAAGGGAAATGGTAAAAACGTGAATGAAAACAAAAATACATTCAAATTAAAACCAAAACAAAGTGTAATTAATACAAAAAGACATTTGAGACAAAGATTTGAAAGGCATGAGAGAACATTAATTTTACAATATAATTGAAAAAACAGATAAAATCGGAATAAAAATTGTAAAACCAAAAGTAGATCTGATAAAGCCAGAATTTTCAAATAATGAAACAGGTACGGTAGAGGCTACAACAGTTTGATTTCTTGAAAAAGCAATAGAATAATAAACAGATGAAGCAATATTAGACACAGACAAAATGGCAGTGGTAGAAAAATATGTATATGGAGTTATTGTGAGGGAAGCAGAAAGTGATTCAGAAACTATAGCAGTAGTTACATACCAGCTTTCTTTCAGTGATTTACTTGAATCACTTATATCGCCAATTGCAACGCCAATTGTGATACCAGAAGTACTGAATGCAGACTTAGCTGTGTAAGTAGAATAAGTGACATCAGTTATGGTTACACAACCAGAATCAGAACTCAAAACAGAAACATATTTTGTCACAACTTCAGATAAATTGTTACTAATAACTTGGGTCACAAATGGAGCTTCTTGAACAATACTAGATGTAGTGCTTATCTTGCTGGCCTGTTCAGATACGGTTTGGATTCCAGATAAATTAGTAATAGAGGTAGAGCATTTAGAGCATTCTGTTATGAATTCAGTTTTTCTTGCACTATTTGTGGGGGAATGAACAAATTTAGATGAGGCAAAGACCTCATTTGTATTTGGCGTAACTATATTAGTTTTTGATGTTGATGATTTTTCAGTAATACCACCGTATTTGTGGCTGGCAGTTGGCGATACTATTCCAGTGGGGTGCAATAGTGATTTTGTGGGAATCGGTGCGTTTGTGGAACTATTAGTGTAGTGGATAATAAAATCAGATCTTTCATAAGAAAAACTGGAAGAGGAAATGTAATCAAAAGAAGAAGAGGAAGTAGATAAGTGAAAGTTGGAACTTAATGATCGTTGTGGATGGGAACTTGCATAAACAGAAGGTACCAAACTACTCTTGGTAGTCGATAAGGCTGGTGATTGTGAATGCGAATATGATAACGAAGAAGATAACGAAGAAAGTAACGAAGAGGATAATAAAGAATGATAATCTGTTGCATAAATAGCTGGATTTTTTGGAATAGCAGAAGTACTTGATGGAGAATCAACGGTCGTGAAAGGAGCACTGGCAGTCCATGATTGTGAATAGCTTGCAGCAGAAACCCCAGAAGGGATGGTGTTCCCACTTGGATCAACATTTTCGCAAGTTGAGTCAAGTAATGCTGGTGCCATTCCTATAACCTGGTTGTCCCAATCAGCAACAAGATAGACACTTGCCATAAAGTTAGCACCAAGATTCCATCTGGCATCACTAGAGGTTTGGATAGTTAAGTAGCAAGAGTCCATTAAAGTACCAGTCAAGTCAGTAATAGAAGCAACATATTGATTTAATGGTACAGTTATATCTAAACCTTGAAAATTAAATGTAAAATAATAATCTTTAGTTCTACTGCAGTCAATTAAATAAGCATCTAGTGACTCATTATATTTGAAGGGAAGATTTGAAACAATTGAATCAATTAGTTTAGCAGGCAAATAGGTTATGGGATTACCAGTATCAAATTGGGCTGGTGCATAACCATTTGCAATTTCTATCTCAAAACCCTCTGCTGAGTTTCCAATTGTTAAAGAGTTTACAGTAACAAAGGTATCTGGGATTGGGTCTTCATATGGACTCAACATAGGAAATAATGTTAAATTACCATAATATTTACAGTGATCGACTGCACCAAATAAAATGTTAGAATAGTCAGCGTTGAGTCCATTGAGATAAATTGATGTAGTCAATTTATTTATATATCCTTGACTCTGTAATTGAAGAACAAAATTGTCATACATATTACCAGTTTTAGTAAACAATGACTCTCCATACGGGGTTCCAATTCCCATAATTCCAGTTTCTCCTGCATTAGTAACAGCAAAGTTTGCATCTTTGATGGTAATTCCGGAAACAGTAAGATCATCAGACGCATATGAACCAGAGACAGATTGACCATCATTATATAAAATTGAAAATGAATTATTATTGGTTTTGTAAGAAGTAGAGGTTAATGTATCAAATGTACCATAAATAGGGCATTTTGAATTATCAGAATCACAATTATAATTGGAACTAGTTACCCAAATATCAGAAGAACCAGTATCAACTTGCAGTGTGATTTTCTGTTTATTAGATCCAAATTCAAGTTCAGTTAGGTATGAGGGAGAAGAGTTAGCTAAGGTAGTAATTGTAGTACCGTTGGAAAATGTTGTTTCTTCGAGATAATCATCTATAAAGTAATCATATTTAGCAGGAAATGTTCTAGTCATATCAAGAGCCAGATAACCCTTGCCATTTCTTTTTTTAACATGAAATATTGGAATAGCTAATAATAATTGAGGTAGATCTGATATGATAAATAATAAATATGGTAAGCTTAACTTCATCTCAATGTAATATTAAGGATTAAAGAAATCAGTAAACTAGTTAGTGTGAAAGCTACCATCGGTCAAGTTTTATAAAATAATTCATAATTGGGAACTAAATGAATATATATAGATATGTAATTGTTGGTAATAGTGCTTCAGGAGCTAAATGATGGTCTAATTATTATCAACCTAAAATCCTTGCGTGTTTCGCAAAAACTTATTCCATTGAGATCGCCCAATTAGGAAGTTGCTTGTTTATTGCTAGCATAAGTTCAAGTGTAAAAATTAGCTTGATATTTTCTTTCAGTTCCTACATTATTTGAAAGGAGAGGTATTAACTTAGGAGTAATACTTTAATGTCTACATTGCATTGATTAAAAAATAATATGTCTATTTATTTTGAACATTCTTATAGGGTTGTAAGTTTTTCATCTTCTCAACATCATAGTAAATTAGAAATTTTCTACCATTTGAATCCAGGTAACAGTATTTAGCTTGAGTTTGTGCTTACTACTATTTTCTGGTATCCAAACCTATATCTGAGGAGTACTTTTTTGAAACATAGCGTAGCATTAAACTTGTTCGAGTACAAGTGAAGTTTGAGAAAATGTTTAAGTATCTCAAAATTTCCGTTTTAAGTTATCTCAATGCGACTTGGTTTGATTAATCCATATGTGTGTACCGAATGGATATGCAATATAGATAAATTTGTTTGCTGAAATATAACTTGACTCAAATACATGATCTAGTGTAGGATCTCAAGCTATATATATAAACAGGAAAACTCATATAACAGCCATCATTTTACACTACTGTATAACTAAGAAAACTACTTCATTTTTGCTTTACACAGCAAATAATGATTCATTATAAAGAGTTAACTAAAAAGTACCTGAAAATAAAAAATCAAACAAATCAATAGGCTTTAAGTAAGGGATCTTGTTATTTGATAGGAAGGTTCATCTTTTAGGCTATAAATATATTCTAATTAAATATCAAGCGGTTTTGAAGATAATCTTTTCTATACAATCATTTCTATTTGTCTCTCAATAGACAAAAATTAGGAGGATAAAGGTTAATGATATACAAACTAGAAATACCATGAGTAAAAGAAATAGTACCAAAAGCATTAGAATTCACAAACTGAAAACACTTGAAACGCTGAACCAGTATCCATAAAATTACTGTCTGTTTTCGCATCATTTGAACCTGATTTTGTCTTTGCTGCAATAACACTACGTACTTGTTTCTTGGGTAACAATTGAAGTAACACCCAATCCAATAAACAACCTTAAATATCTCTTGGGTTTCAATCTTAAGAACTTAGAGCCTATGAAAATAGTTAGTTGAACAAAGGGATAGTTAATACTGGCCATCAAAAATATTGGAGCAATGATTAAACAAATTAATTGCATTGGAAAATGATCGTCTGATAACATGTTATAGTTACCCAGAATTCTTCCTAATTAAGCATAAGCATAAGCTTCCATTAGACAATTAATTACCCAAGAGACGAGAAACACTATTTATTTGTCATGATACCAAATACTATATGTATAATTGTTAATAAACACAAATATAGCAAGAAAAATGGAATTACCAGGGACCTAAGGTTTATTACCAATGAAAGCTGCTTGTGGTTTTCGAACTTTATGCATAACTTCTAATTCTATGGCCACTTGAAGAAAAACTGACCCAATGGCATTGGTGACTGTTGCAGTTGATAAAACTGAAGTACTTTTACTGTGAGAAATCCAAACAATCGTTGAATCCATGATTATAAGTTAATTGTTCTCTTAATGATAAACTAGGCATTAACACAATAAATATCTGAATTTGCTGCAGGAATATAGATAGTCAACTATCTGACTTGCTTTTATCTCATTCTTAGCGTATATTTGTTTATCATAGAACTTGGGAGCAAAAAGTGGAGACTTAGCTTTTTCCACACTTTCGAACTCTGGGTTTATCAAAAAAATAATAAATATTCGGCTCAGCCACATGATATATGCAGCCACTTCTATTTTTTACTTTTCATGGAGACCTAGAAATTTTTCGTAAATTAAAGGAATTTGAATTTTTTGATGACCTTAGTTCTCATTGACTGAAACCTGATCTAAATAGGTGCATGCTGAATGATCTGTATGCGAACTCGTTAGAGTAGAAACGATTTTAGTAAACTTATAAAAGGTAATTAATAATTACCGCCAATCAAATTAAAATAGAAACAAAGCATATATTAAGTACTAACAATGAAACAATACAAGCTACAATATTAAGAGGTAAAAATATCAAATCATATATTTTATAGTATTAGAAAAAACATAAGATAAAACTATTTAGAATAGCAACAACAAACGCAGACAGAAAGTAATCAGTTGAATTGATTATAAAAATGAGATTTTTTGTGTTAATTTTGTTTTTATGGTATACTAATAATATTGAGAAATATATAAAAATACAATCGCATAAGATAGACCTATTAATTCTTACAAATTAACTAAGTTCAAAAGAAGTTAAAGTAAGTCCTGTAACCGATTTTAAAAACCTAAATCCGCAAATAATGCGGATAAGTCGGACTTAGTGTTCGGCTTTGTGCTTTATTGGGAAATATTGACCGAGTGTCAGGAAATTCTTTTTGGAATAGCAAGAAATATTAACAGTTTAAATTTGGAAAAGAACATATAAAAACGTTCGCTAATCTCCCTTCTTATTTAAAGTTTGTTATAAACGAAATCTTATTTTTTTTGTAAATACCATAATTGTTATAGGTTATAAAATGTCTTCGAATTCTAGCGACTTATCAAATGTCAAGATGCAGTCTGATACAAGCAAAAGTTTTGGAGACTTGGAAGCCCAAAAATATGATTCAGAACAAATAAATTCATCTACAAGAGCAGAAATACGAGAAAACGAATTGATAAGAACAGTTACCCAATACACTGAATATTCGGTTAACACAGGTGCTGCTTTACAGAATAAGATTAGAGAAGATCAAGGTGAACAAGTGAAAAGTCCACCCAATAATCAAAATACAAGTTTCAAAAGTAATATCCTCAGTTTAAAGTTTTTGAACGACTATGGTAAGGTGATCTTAATAATGATGACTTTTATCTTATCCGTTTTTTCAATTTATTGGGGTTCAATGTTTGGAAGATCTGAAAGATTGATAAATCTAAAAGTTTTAGTTGTTGTTGAAAATAATCAAAATAATCCAATAAGTCAAGCTTTAATTGATGCAACTAAAACATTACCGGTGAGTGGATTAGCAGGATGGGTTATTGGAGACTATTTATCCGAAGAAGAAGTCATTCATAAGATTTATGAACAACATTATTGGGGTTCAATTTATGTTACCGCATCTGACATCTCCAGCGGCCTAACTGATGCTTTATCAAATGGAGAATATTTCAATACCACAAATTTGGTTAAATCTTACTATGAAACTGGCAGAGATCCAAATGGTATGAACTCTTATGTTGTCCCAGCTTTGAAGCAATTGGCACTAGTCTATCAAGATATTCTTCGACAGCGGGTTTACCCAAGTTTATTGTCCAACTTGACAACTGACCAATTGACAAAAGCTAGAGACAACGATATGATCACAACAATTCCATCAATTATATTCAGCGATGGTAAACCGATGACTGAGCCAATTGTTATGGCTTCTTTACAAGTTGGCTTAATTTATATTATTATTTTAACATTTTTCCAGGTTATGTGGTTTGCTAAACTACATAGCGATATGGCAAAGGTTATGAGTCCAAAAGTCTATATGATATACAGAATGGTTGCTTCCCAAGTTGCATTTTTATTTTTGTCCCTAACTGTCACTACACTTAATGCTGCTTTCCAGATGAGCTTGAATAAAAGTTGGAAAGGTGGGTTTGGTATTCTGTGGATGCTTAACTATTTATCAATGTCTGCTGTTGGTGGTGCTAACGAAAATATGTCCTTAATCTGTTTTGCTACTATCCAACCAATGATGGGATGTTGGATGTTATTCTTCGTTGTTATTAATATTTCTGCCACTTTCTCACCTATTGAAGTTTGCCCAGAGTTCTTCAGATTTACTTATGCGATGCCAATTAAGAATTCTTATGAATGGATGAAAATGGTTTTCTTTGATACTACAAGAAGACATTTAGGTAGATATATTGGTATTTTGGTTGTTTGGATTATTGTTAATAATATTTTATTGCCATTCTGTTTGATGTTTTTTGCAATCATGAGCAAGAAGAAAATTGCTGCTATGGCTAAACAAGTTGAAAGTAAAAATTGAAATTATATTTGTTTGTTCATTTGTTCATGATCATGTTTGATACGAAAGTTCATTTGGCTTGTTTTTTTTTTTTGTTAATTTTCATGTATACAGTGTCGACATTTGGTTCGACTTAACTTCTGCTTTTAGGTTTTTTACATGTGACATCCTCTATTCATAACTTCATTTTTCTTTATAATTTGTTACTCAGTGATTTTAATAATAAACCATTAATTCCTAGAATTTTTATATTAATACAAGTATGGCTACAAGATCAATATTTGTAAGCTTGAACAAATAATGAAATTCAGGTTAGAAAAGCGAAATTATATAAAACTGACAAATATGAAAAACTTCAAATTAAAACTCAAAATTCGATAGAACATTCTTTTTGACAGGAAAAATTCTTTTTGACAGGAAAAAAGAAGTTTTAACCTTTCTAAATCATTGGCCACTAATAGTATTTAGTGTAATGAAAAAGAAGCCAGAATTTGAACAGGGTCCATAGGACTGCGGATACTGGACCCAGTTGTGGGCTAGATCATGTTTTTAGTTCCCTAATTGGCCGATGGAAAACTCTAGACCAAGCTTCAAATGGAGATTCTTGTCTAATAATTTCATTCAAGTAAAATTGATATGCATTAACCATTGAAAAATGTTGTGGATCCAGCAAGCATAAGTTAGTGTTTATGAAAAGTACGTATTTCACTAAGCATGTGGTTTTCATAGCTGGATAGGAACTGAACTTAGAGCTCAGATTTAGAGCTTAGTTGCGTTAATAATTTTTTCTAATCCCCAGATTTGAGTCTTACACCGTCCGATTATTTTCTAGTACATTATAGATAAATTACAAAGAAAACACTAAATCAAAGTGCAAATATCAACTAAATATTGAAACTAATATACAAATAAAATAACATAATATAAAAATCCTAAGATCTTTCACCTCTTAATCTTCTAGCCAATTGGATATCCTTCTTTTGGATGGTAACTCTCTTAGCATGAATAGCACACAAGTTAGTGTCTTCAAATAAGGAAACTAAATAAGCTTCAACAGATTCTTGTAAAGCACCAATAGCAGAGGATTGGAATCTTAAATCAGTCTTGAAATCTTGAGCAATTTCTCTAACCAATCTTTGGAAAGGTAACTTTCTGATTAATAATTCAGTAGATTTTTGGAATCTTCTAATTTCTCTTAAGGCAACGGTACCTGGCTTATATCTGTGAGGTTTCTTAACACCACCAGTAGATGGAGCTGATTTTCTAGCAGCTTTAGAAGCTAATTGTTTTCTTGGAGCCTTACCACCAGTAGACTTTCTTGCTGTTTGTTTAGTTCTAGCCATTGTAAAATTGTATAAACAAATTAAAATATAGATTAGTAAATATAATTCAGTTCACATGAGAAATTGATAACAAAGGAATTACTCTTGATTTTATAGTTATTGACTGTTTCGAATCTCGCATTTGATCTGTTTGTATTTACGTAAGTCCTGGACCTACAGCACGCGTTTTCTACAAAAAACACAACTTTCAGCACGGACGGCTCATTCAGTTAATTGAGTATCTCACTACTCTGCGGCTTATATAACTTTTTTTTTTGTGGATTGGTGTACTTAATAATCTCTTCATATATTTCAATATGCACAGCCCTCCAAACGCAAGGAAGCTTCTTTGTTTCTATAGTATAAACATAAGTTTATGTAAAATTAAATAGTAAGCTTATGAGTTAAACCAAAGTATTAACCATTTATCTTTAATTTTTAATTTATTAAATGGGTTAAGATATATATTTAATGTGATAGATAACAAGAACGCCCAAGTAATTCGGGAAATCTAATATGAGAGTTTGGTTATTTAATCTATTTGTTTTCCATAACACAATTCTCATTATACTGTCTTTCTGAAATATGAGCAGTCAAAATTACTTTAATTTTAATTTTATTCAGAACTAATATTATAGCATAAATGTTGTAAACCAACTGTTTTAGTTGTAAACTATTTGTTATCACCAAGCTTATTCTATCTCTGAGCCATGCTGAAATATTCAGAATGACGCCGCTCACGAGTTTTCAGAACAAGTCAAGGTATGAGCCGCATACTATCGTGACACGCCGCAAGTCCCAAATTTTGTGTTTCCGACTACCCACCTGTCACACAGCGTGTCAAGTTGTGAACTTTCTGATTTATCTATAAAACAGTTTGTGTTTCCTGTAATCATTTAATCTCAACCTATCTTTAATCTTTTCTTCCTTTTTCACAACAGTTAATTTTTTAATTTTACATATATTAATTCAAAATGTCCGGCAGAGGTAAAGGTGGTAAAGGTCTAGGAAAAGGTGGTGCTAAAAGACACAGAAAAATTCTAAGAGATAACATTCAAGGTATCACAAAGCCAGCTATCAGAAGATTAGCCAGAAGAGGTGGTGTTAAGAGAATTTCCGCTTTGATTTATGAAGAAGTCAGAGCTGTGTTGAAGTCATTCTTAGAAAATGTTATCAGAGATGCTGTTACTTATACTGAACATGCTAAGAGAAAGACTGTTA
This sequence comes from Ambrosiozyma ambrosiae, assembly GCA_003705185.2. Classification (NCBI taxonomy): domain Eukaryota; kingdom Fungi; phylum Ascomycota; class Pichiomycetes; order Pichiales; family Pichiaceae; genus Ambrosiozyma; species Ambrosiozyma ambrosiae. The sequence continues at coordinate 11,233 of PPHU02000055.1, forward strand.
CTTCTTTAGATGTTGTTTATGCCTTAAAGAGACAAGGCAGAACCTTATATGGTTTTGGTGGTTAAGCATTTTTTTGTATTAACTTTCTTTTGTTTCACGTGTTTATTTTAATTGTATATTAGTCATTAAATCAATCCAATCATTCCTATTAGTATTAACAATAACTATTGCTACCACTCGGTTGAGATTTTAGAATGTTTCTATAACTAAAAATATAAAATTATAACGTAATGTAAACTAAATAAATAACGTAACGTAAGCTATATCAGAAATCAGTAATTAAACAAACAGATGCTTCAAATATTCTCTATTCATTAAAGCATCCCAACCAGGACCAGGCATCCCTTCACTTCCCCAGACTAACTTTAAAAAATTAATAAGAGTAACAAAGCATTCCATTTTAAAAACTTCGGTGAATTTATTGATTCTTTTAATGATATAATCTTGTTGTTCCTTTTTAATAACTGCCGTACCAGCTACAGCCAACGGCCAAGTTGAAATAACTGATGCTTGACTATGAACACTTAATTTTTCTAAATCCTTAATAAACAGATCGACCACAGCTTGGATCTCTGGCATGGATTGATCTATTGTAGGGTTGGTTAACTTTGTCAGAAATATAAAGCAAGCCCTAGTAACCATACTACCTTCATAACAACTCTCCATTAGTCTCCTTTGAACATGCAATGGTTGAGTAACCTTAACTTCAGAAGGCAACAAAGGAGCAACATAATACTTAGCTGTCTTTAGTAAACCAATCGCAATTTTTTTATTTATTTCATTTAATGGATATTGTAAAGAAAGCCAGTTTGTTTTTGCAGCTAATTCAAAAGCAGGTAAAGCAGCTCCCATAATTGGATTATTCATCCAAGGAGCAGGACAATCATATATTGGTTGGCATAAAAATTGCTCAAATTCTTTATAAACTTGGAATGGCGATGACAGAAAAGTAACAACACTTTTATCGCAAGTTAACAGTGAAATTGAATAATTATACACAAAACTTTCTAATAAAGTTCTTTCACAGGGATCAATCACATAACCACAATTGAAAGAATTTAAAATTTCCTGAAAGCCAGTTGTTTCTAGTCTTACACAATCACTGTCAGTAATCTCTTTCAAAATGCTCTCACCTTCATTTTCATTATCAGAACTATCTTTAGTAAGACAATCGAACGGTGAAGTACCTCTGGAAGCCAATCTATTCAACAATTTATTGAAAACCATTGCATTTTTACACCTCTCATTCATAACATATTGATTATACATTTCATTTTCTTCCTCTAAAGCAGATCTTTCTCTTTTAAAAATATCGTGTATACTATGTTCTTCTATATACCCATAACCTTCAAATTTCGAATTCAGCGGTGATTCACCCACATTCATCAATATTTTTCTTGGTTTGAAAACAGTAATACCATATTCAGCATTAACAGATAATCTTCTGATCTTTGTTGCATTTAATCCCATATGTTTTATTTTATCCGCCTGCCAACACTTAATGATTTCCAAAGCGGTAGTCATATGGATTGTATGTTTAGTTATATCTTCACCATGGTACCTTTCTCTTAAACAAAGACACAAAACTGCTACTAATAGCCAGTGTTCGTTGCCAGCAATTTCATTCGACTCAAGAAAAGTGGACAACATATCAAGAGCATATTGATATTTAATTTCGGCAACTCTTTTCATTTCATCCCTTCTCCAGCAAAGATAAGCTGCACCACAGGCATAAAAAATATTTCTTAAGATGGTATTTTGTGTGCCTAGAGGTATGAAAATGGCACCAGGTTGTAAATTCTGATGAGCCAATTGAGGGGAAACAGCAACCATAAAAGCTTTAACAAACACATCATAAAAGTAGGCATCTTCTTCAGTTAAGTCTACTCCAATTATCCAAGTACTATAACCATTTAAAATGTTTGATATTCTAAATGATCTAGTCAAACTTTCCAGATATTTTCGAAATAATGCATCATCTTCTGATTCGTTTTCACCCGAATTAATACCAGCTACCAAGGATTTAGAAACGTTCTGAGGTATATAACCTGTATAATTCGGTATATTTTGTTGTTCTGAATTCTTGTTGGTCAATACCATGGTATTTGGACGGACGGGAAAAAGTTGGGAATGAACAACATCTGAGCTTTGCTTAATCGGGTTTGAACGAGATAAAGATGAATTAATGTTTGCTGGAATTTTATCTTCTTCATTCAATTTACTCTTTCTGTTATAATCCTGACATGAATGAGAAGAAATGAAAGTTGTTCGAAATTTAGTATCTCTATTTACTACTTCTTTATGCTTTAGTTCGAACTCTTGTTTTTGTCTCCGGTATTTTTCTTGATGCTGTTTTCTCAGACTATCTCTGGCATTCTTACCATATATGAAAACTATTTCACTATGTTCAGCCTTCTCTAATTTAAAATCATTTGAATGGGGCAAAGTTTGTCCTTCAGTTGGCCAAACACAAACATAATTATTTCGAATGCATGCATGACAATTTGGCTTATTTTCATCGCATTTAGTCTTTCTCTTTCTGCCTTTAATATCAAGTCAAACTAAGTTAGTAGTTAAGATCACAAAACATTGTTGATTTAGAAGTACTTATAAAACTCCAGAATTTCACTTACAACAAAGACAGCCATTTCTATTCCTTTTGGCTCTTGAAACAATATGATTCTTTGTCTTTTTTAGATTCGTTTTTGGTTTCAATTCATGCTTGATTATCGCCGACATTGTTGTTGATAAAGAAGGATATTAGCACTTATTTGCAAAATACCGATGAAAATGTGACAGAAAGTTCCAGTTAGATGCGAAATTTTCACCAACTTCAGATTAAAAAGGACTAATTTCATTAGAATAAACTAGTGACAGTGACAGGGATAACATAACTGTTATCTTTTAGTTTTCATCGGCGGTTTCTTACGTAATCATATTTCGCACTAGTAAGTGGTAGCTATGGCATTTTCCATTTCGGTTTACCGGTTTATAACACTCCATACTCACGGTTTAGTACTTGTAAATTTAAAGAAACCATATACTTTTAACTTAATGACTATTAAAAAAAATTTTAAAACATAGGAACAAGGAATCAAAAGCAAGAAATGAGAAGATCTAGCTGATGAGTCCCTTAACCTTATATTCGGCTAAAAATTTCCAATAATTCTTGTTAAACCTCTTTCTCCAGTATTTACCGATAACTTTGATCAAAAAAGAGATTCTAATACAGAAAAAACCAAATAAATGCTGAAGAAATAAAAATAATTTTTTAGATGATCATTTGTAACAAAAAGTGTAATATCATAATCCATTATAAAATTCACAGTATTTTTAATTAGAATAGCAACAGTAATAGCATCAGATTGTAAGTCACTGAAGAAACAGAACCAATCACATATAAACTAGCAACTATTCCTAAGTCAAAAACAACATCAAACTACTAGCCTTAAAATAAATCGACAATAATAAGTTCAGGTAAAGTCTCAACTGAAGCAAAAGAAAAATCTTCTAAAATTTTGGCGGTAATCCAATGGCTATTACTTATGTGATTATGTAAATTGAAGTTTATTTCTACATATGATCGAGATGGTTTCAACCAACAAACCAATTGAAATACTTACTAATTTTTGATGATGAATTTTAAAACCTTGACACTCTAAACCAGCTAGTTGTAATTCTCTTAAGGTAATTTCACTTGTTCCTAGAATTTACCAGCTGAAGCTTCGAGGCTCTGCAACCATAACGCATGTTATTATACGAAAGGGGTTATAACCTAATCACTTATCGCGCCTGAATGAAGCACCTTACTCTATTAAATGCATAAGTACTCAAACTAGAGCGTATAATGAAATCCTGATTAAGCAAATAGTTCGCCGAATAACCCAGCTTATCAGTGAGGTGAATCGAATTGTTGTTCAACTTCTTTGTGAACAATTAAAGGATGCTTAAAATATGTGCGGAGTTACCAATATCGTGTACAGTTTCCTCTGAAAGTTATTATCTCTTGATAGCCAAAACTTTATAAAACCACGGTTTGAGAGAGATCACCCAGATTGGTACGTTGACAGTCCGAATTGGATCTAATCTTACTTTTGCTCGTGCTCCCTACTTCGTTTTACCATATTTACTTCTATAATTTCTACTTAACCCTAATCTTGTCTATCTAAAATATAGATCTGTTAGAAACATCCCAAAAATATTTACAAATTCTTGATCATAAGTAGATGAATTTTGCGTCAAGATGATGTAAAAGATCACTGGAATTCAGCTCAGTTAGGCAAGCTAATCTTTTTTTTTTCCGTGTTAAGTAAAGTAGCTCTAGTAGTTACATACATATCTTGACCCAGAGACAGAAAATCAACCTCCTGTATTTCAACAGTAAGTCTGCATTAAGCAACCGATTTACATATTGTAATTTAGCTCCATAAAATCTGGTTTTGGTTACACTATCGGTTAAAAATGCAGTTTTTCAATTCTAGATTAGCTGCGTTATCGCTAATAACACATATATGATGTATGTGTCAGTTTCACACTTATCCCACATGCAGCCCATGTTTGCATATATCTCTATTCTCCTCTTTCAATGTAAATAAGTTTTGTACCTTTTTATAATCTATATCCATGACTATGTTTGGTCCATTTACGAACACAGCTGAAAACCCTGAATGGTTTGAAACTTTCAAACAAACGATTCAAGCTTATAGAGCTAAGCTCACAGCAGAAATTTTAGATAAATACAAGTTATCAGATGTCTTGATTTCAGATGGAAATGCAGATTCCAATAAAATTCTGCAGGAAATTTTATCAGCTAAAGAATTTGAAATTGCTGAATCATCAGGTGTCAATTTGGCTACCAAAATCTCGAAAGGTGAATTAACATCAGTGGAAGTTCTCAGAGCGTTTTCTAAGAGAGCTACTGTAGATCATCAACTGACTCACTGTGCAATAGAATTATTTATTGATAAATGATTAGCTAGAGCTAAAGAATTAGATGAATATTATAAGAAGAAGGTAAAACGGTTGGACCATTGTAAGGTTTATCAGTTTCATTGAAGAACACTAACTATAAAGGTAAAGTCACACATGCCGGATTTGTTGGTTTTTTTGGATAATATTACTGATAATTGGTCTGTTCAAGTGGAAATCTTTAGAAATTCAGCTGCATTCTTTGTTATTTGGGGTTTCAGACTAATTCAAACAAGAATATCGATGAAAAAACACTACTTCTTGTACTGGTATACAAGAATCCGTAGCTGTTTGTTTAGGACCATAAGCTAGACCAGCTCAGGATATTGATTTACTCATGAATGTTTTAATTAATGTAGTTAAGCTTTTCTTAAAAGCTGCTAACTTTATCTCCTTACCTTGGAGAAATGTCCCAATTACTGAAATCAAAAGCTTGAAAGTGGTCACTTGGTAATTGTTCAAAGTTAAAGAACTAGACATTGCTTGTAGTTCAATGTATAACGGAGATGGTAATGCTGATCAAAAAGCTGCACTAGCTAAATCTGGTGAGCCTGTTTTAAATTATCTAAAGTTGCACTACAATTCACCTGTGGTGATGATGCAGTTTCAATTGACGAAGATCATAGGTTATGCTTACTTAGAGAAGTTCAAAGTGATGCTTATCAAGAAAAAATGACTGAATTAGGCATTGATTTTATTGTATGTCCAGCTTATGTTTCTATTGCTCCTAAGCTAGAAACAATCAAGTATTGAGGTTACACTAACTTATGGAATATTTTAGATTTACCTAATGTTATTTTCTCAACTGATCTAAAATGTGGCCCTGAGCTATATGCACCTGACAAACCTTACAAACCACGTAGTGATGTTGAAGCTTATGGGTATGGCCTTTACATGCCAACCAATTTAAAGGTGCTCCAATTTCACCGCAATTAACTGGAAGAAGATGGTTTGATGAGAAGCTCATAAAAGGAGTCCAAATTATTGAAAAAATAATTTCTACTTAGGGTTTGAGATACTTTAGGTTTCTTAGTAAAATACGTTATTTAAGGAAAACCAGTAGTAGACTGTAATTTTTGTAAACAAAACCCTAACGGGTCGTGCGCACCCTAAACAAAATTTTTGGTTTCTCTCTTAAATTTCAACTTACTATTATTAGTTATTTTATATACTAGTCTTTCTTCTTCTCTATTCCCTCTTCTTTACGTTACTCATGGTTAAAGAATCATCTTTTCAAGGATTTCACAATGGAAGAAAGTGATTTCTTCATTTTATTTGTCCTTAGGGAAAGTCTCCGGCCAAACATATTAATACATCTCAGGCGGAAACGTACAGATGAGATAAATAACAATCCATCCAACTTCAATATTCTTACACTTTTGAATTCGTATTACACTTTACTAACACATTCAAGATTAGAAAGTCGTTAGCTTTATTCAGTTCTTAATTGTATTGTCTTTGTTCATCCCGAACCTTGTCTCATCTGGAGAGAAGATAGTCCAATTAATCGATATTTGAACATAAAACTTTTGATTCTTGTTTGACTCTTGTATGTGCTAATTTAGTGGAATTTTATTGTGTTTGATAATTGCTGTTTGTTACTCAGAGCATTGCTCTTGAATTACGAGATATCCCTTGGATTTCTTGTTACTTTATTTCGGCACTGGATTTCCTTTAGGGATCCAAACCATAGTTATGATGATTGTCAAAAGTTTATGGCTTTTTGATAACCCAATGGAGCTCACTCTTAAAAACCATGAGACAACGTCCCCCTTTTTTATTTCATAGCCTGTTTCTAGTTAAGGGAAATTGCATTTTCATAGATGCCAGGTTAACTGTCTTTTTTATTTAAGTTGAAATCTAATTGTATTTAGGTGAATACGTTTAGTTTCTACTGTGTTTTGTTTGTTGACTTTCATTATTTTTATGATGAGATTCGTTTAAATAGAGTCAAGCTCGGAGTCGCATTAGATACGTGACGTGGACGATAAATTTAAACATTAAATTACAATATCTGAATTAATACTTTGAAAGTTAACAACAAAAATTCAGTACTTTTTTTAAAAAAGTAGTTAAGAGCGGTTAAGTTGAAAGTTTGTAGTTTTAATGCAGCAAGTTACTTGAGAAGGGAATAAATAAATTGAAATTTACTAAAAATTTGGAATACGTGAGAATAGGGAGAAAACAACAATGCTGTAGCACAAAATGACAACAAAACGATATAAACGAAAACTTAAGAAATCGAAAATCCAATAAAAATAAAATTATAAAAAAGAACAAAAATAGACCTAAGAAGTCAAATCTAGTGTACAAGGTTTAGTGAATAACTGAGAAAAGATTCACTTAAATATTGTAGTAATTTCGTACTACCTACTTCAACAAATCTCCAAAAATAGAAACTATGCGAAAAAGAATTGAATTACCCATGAAATGCAACAACAACCTAAAACTCAAACTCTTTCCAGACGACTTCAAATAAGTTACCTATATTATTAAACGTTCAATGTTTGATCTCCACATCTTTATAAGTTGTTCATTGATTCCAATGATCGGTTAAAGAACTATCATCTGGATCATGACTCATTAGTTCTAAGAAATAGAGTAGTAAAACAGAGAAAATATTAATCCAGTTCCAAAATTGCCATGGGTGAAGACTATTTGTTTGAATTGGCTTTTTAGTAATTTTGTAAACTAACCATTTCCAAAATTGGTTTTCATTATCCAATTCATCGTTGTATTGAATCATTAAATTAGTATAAACTATTATAATGATACACGGAGAATATAGATAAATTAAGGACACCAACTTGTTAGGCTTCTTTGAGCTGTTGTTTGTTTTAATTGGATTCAAAATTGGTATAATCTTTGTAGCGGCAAAAAACACTGAAATTCTATAAACCAATTGAATTAATATTGTAAGAGTTAAATTACTAACTGAAATCTTTAAAAAGTCCCATAATGATTCAAAAGACTTTGAGAAGTTTTCCATTATAAACTGAATTAGAACGTCAAAAACAAATTCTTTGCTTGTTAAGTAGTATTGATAAATCTTCTCTAATGTATAATCACTAATTGCACTATTATTCGAATACTGAAAATACCCAAACCCATTTTGTAGATTATATAAAAACTCTTTATTTTTATATGAATTTGATTGAGAATCTAGTTTTTTGAATTCAGTCACTATAAATTTAATCAAGTATTGGAAATTTTGTTCGGACAACTCTGGAAATAATTCATAACAGCATTTCAAAATATATGCAACCATTAATGAACATTCTAATGTAGATGATGCTTTACCTGTATAAATGCCAAAAATAGTAATCAAAATGGTGCATGTAAAGACAGAACCCATTAATGAAGAAGTAATTAAACCAATTTTATTCATATCCATTGGGAAAACATAAATCTTAATGAAAAAATAGGCACACGTAGCCAAAACAGATGAGGAGGCGATTAAATTTGTTATTGACCAAGTATCGGATCTATGCTTAATCAAGTATTGTGATATCTGTCCTATTGCTTGAATCGATAAAAGTGAGCAAAAACCTTCAAGTATAGTAAATAAAGGAGTAGAATTAATCAAAAATAACTTCCAGTATTCAATTATATAGTTCCACCAAATTGATTTGAGTAAACTACTATCAGTGCCATTCTTTTTGGTGAAATCAGGATCTGTAAATATAGTGACAAAAATTGATAGCAGTGAAGGTAATAATAGATGCTGTAAATAAAACAAAAAAGTTGAAATAAATTTATGGTATTTAAGAATTCGTAAAGTCACCAAAACAAAATAAACAAGAAGGATTGTGATCGAGTAACTCAAGCCGCAATTCAAACCACCTATTTCAAAACTTAAAGGAATAGTTAAAACAATATATATTAGGTATAAGGAAGCTAACAAGATTCTGATAGTCTCCATCAAGGTATCCCAGATTCTTCTTGTTTTGGTCATAGACTTAGTTCGTTGTCGCTGGTCCTTCAGGTTGACCATACTGTTACCATGATGTAACTGGTTGAAATGGTCCATGATGAAATGAAATGGTAATATACCTATGCAGATTATGAAACGAAGACGTGAAAGAATCTCGTAAAAACCTGTCTCGTGTCGTCAAATGGAAATTTTGTTTTAAATTTTATGTGAAGCGAGTCTTACTGATAAGAAAAAAATTTTTTTTTGCTTGACTTGGATTTGAAGTTTGATATCAGAGTAAGCTGCACAAAATAGCTTCAAGTTTGTGAAAATGAGTATGGGTGAAGAAAACTTCAGAAAGAGAGGCCAAAAGACAGATAATGGATCTAGAAAGAAGACAAAATTTGGAAGAAAACAATTGAGGAAGATAACAAGAACCACAAGAAACCAGGATAGCTATAACTATTCCGAGGAAAATAGTGAGCATAGTCAAGAAGATGAAGAAGTTGATGATAAAGATTATAGTGTTAAACAAGATAATGAAGAGTCGAAAACTACCAATGATAACAAATTAGCTTATAATGCGTTAGTCACATTGTTGAAACATGAGCATCCGAGTCAAAAACAGGAGAAAAGTAGCCAAAAGACTACAGAAGAATCCGACCTCGATGAAGAAAATTTAGTAGGTAATTTATCTGATGCTGAGTCTGGAAATGAAATTAATACTGAAGATGAGGAAGAAGAAACTGAATTTGGTGAAACTAATCTATATGAATTTGATCCGTTACATTTTCATTTTCAAAATGAGAACAAAATAGAAAAGATTATTAAAAGATTTCAATCTGAAGATACAAAGTTGAAATTAAGTAACAGGGAAAAATTTCAAGCTGAAAGTTATATGCAGTTAAATTATGACTATGCATTGGCTAACGAAATCTCAGTCAAAGAGACAAACAAACTGCTAGATAGATTAAAGCAGTATAATATCAAACAGAAAGCATTGAAACGATTTGAAGAATTAGATCCAAAAACAGAACTAGAGAAAAATTTGATCGAATCATTATTGACTTATCAAAATGTCAATTTTCAATATTATAATTTGTCCAAAGATATCAAAGAAAGATACCAAGACTATTATTTACTACATATTGTTAATCATTTGGCTAAGTCAAGAGATATGCTAGTCCATAACAATAAGAAGTTAAAAGAAAATCCAAATATGGAGTATAGAGATCAAGGTTATACAAGGCCAAAAGTTTTAATTTTGTTGCCAAATAGAAACTCATGCTGGGAATTGGTGAATAAGATGATTGATTTAATTGGATTCAAACAAATTGGTAATAGAACTAGATTCAAACAAGAATATTATTCCAAAAGCGAGATGTTAGATAAATCTAATAAGCCAAAAGAGTTCAAAGAATTTTTCAAGGGTAATTCAAATGACTTGTTCAATTTAGGGTTAAGAGTTAATAATTCAATGAATTTATTAAATCTGTATTCTAGTTATTCAAATTCAGATCTGATTATTTCATCTCCTTTGGGATTAAAAATTTTGATTGAAAAAGATAAGAAGAAATTCAAAGAAACAAATTTTTTAAGTTCAATTGAAATTTTAATATTTGATAAAACGGAAGGTTTATTTATGTCCAATTGGTTCCATGTTAATGAAATTTTGAATGAATTTTTAAATAAATCACCTACAAAAATTAATGAAACGACAGATTTTTCAAGAATTAGAATGCATTCAATTAATGATGAAAATAACTATTTGATGCAAACTTTGCTATTCAGTAAATATTCAACACCTGAATTCAATAATTTAACAAATCAATTTAGTAAGAATTTAATTAATGGAGTCACAATGTTTAAACCTTATATTGGAGAACATAATAGTGCAATTACTCAATACAAATTGAAATTAATTAAAACCGGATTGAGTGATAACAAATTGAATAAATTGAAACAAGTGTTCTTAAGGTTTGAAAGTAAGGATTTAATAACTTCAAATGATTCAAGATTTGAGTTTTTTAAAAATATCATAGTTTCACAAATAATGAATAAACTATCATATGATTCTGGTACGTTAATTTATATTCCGTCTTATATTGACTATATTAGAGTTAAAAATTATTTAAAGAATGAAACCAAATTATCATTTATTGGAATTGACGAATATTCTAGTCAAAATCAATTAACTAAAAATAGATTTCTCTTCAAAACTGGTAAGGCTAAGATCATGCTATATACAGAAAGATTACATTTCTACAAGAGAATTGATATCAAAGGTGTTAAAAACGTTATCTTTTTTGGAATTCCTACAGATCCTATTTTTTATAGTGAAGTTTTAAATTTTATAATTGAAAACAAAATTCGAGTTGAAATGGGACAAGATGAAAAAGATGAAAATATTGATTTGAATTTATGTATGATTAGAATTGTGTTTGATAAATTGGATATCATGAAACTGGAAAAATTAGTTGGTTTGAAGTTAGCTAATCAATTAATTAAATCAGATGTTGAAATTAACGAAATATGATCTACTTTATAGTTTTATTTGTATAGAATCTTGTAATAAAATAGCACAATCAATTAATATTATGAACTAGACATAAATATCTAAAATACAAACACCAAAAAAAAATTTATCCGAGTAACTGCTGCAATCCAATGATAATACAACATAAACTAACATAAGGACTCATTCTTTCACCAATTCTTGCAAATTTCCAAAACACCCCCAACACACCTGTCTTATTCTTGTCCAGTAGGGCCGGCCATGAGGAATGTATATATGCTGAAGTACAGATCAATAGAAGCAGTACTTGCAAAAGTGAGGCAAAGTTAAACAACGCAGACTGATTCAAGTTAGTATTCATTAAAGTAGGCAATTTGAGACTTTTACACTGTTTGTACTGCTGATATAAGAATATACTCACCATATTTGCTTGTGGCTGTGGTTAATAGCAGTAGTTTGTATGTATGGTAACACGTTGAAAGAGACGAAACAGACGAAACAGACGAAACAGCAAAAAAATACAGCAAAAGCAGAGCGAAATCGGAGATTTCTATTTAATGTTTGGTGAAGCAACTGAACCGACCAATTCACTGCTACTTTCTCTATTATACCATACAAAATATACGATACAAACCAAACAAGCATGGATGACGAATTATTTGAATTTGAAGCTACTCCTGTGGATGCTGACCCCCCTTTAATCACAGATGAAGACGATCAGAACTGCAAAATTATATCTGACGAGCACAGTTTAAAATTAGTGAACACCAAAGATACATATACAACTACAATACTGCTGGCTAATAGACCATCTGGGTATTCCGGATTGATGGATGAAGATGGTGAGTTAGATTTAGAAGAGGAAGAACTGTATGACAAGTTTGTTCCTTCAAATCCATCGCACATTGAAGCTTACAAGAAGAAACTACAACTGGAACATGAATATGTTCTAACTACGAAGCCTGAGATGCCTCGAATATTGGAAAATCATTATACACCTCCTGAAAATTTCAGTATAGTATGTGGAGAGATCTATCGATCATCTTTTCCAAGAATAGAGAATTTTGAATACTTGAAGAAATTAAATTTAAAATCCATTATTTGTCTAATTCCCGAGGAATATCCCAGCGAAAATATAGAATTCAATCAAATTAATAACATAGATTTTTATCAGATCGGATTGTCAGGTAATAAAGAACCATTCGTTAAAATTAGGCCTAACTTGGTTAATGAAGCATTAGAAATTATTTTAAACCCGAAAAATCATCCAATACTGATACACTGTAATAGAGGAAAGCATAGAACTGGATGTATTGTTGGTTGTATTAGAAAACTACAGAAGTGGAGTTTATCAATGATTTTTGATGAATATAGAAAGTTTGCATATCCCAAAGAAAGGCATTTAGACCAGCAGTTTATAGAAATGTTTGATGATTTAGAAATATATAAAAAAGGTGTACAGAATAAATGGCTACCATTATGCTGGTAGAACTCAATGACATTGAAATAAGAATAATAAAACTGTTTGAGCTGACTGCTTTAACTATTTAAGCAGATAAAGGTTCTGTTGGTTTATTTGATGAATTGCTGCTGTCTCCAATAATACCAAAGAATAAGCCGCCGTAAATAGCAGTATTAACTAATGCCAAAGATGCCAAATACTTAGGATATATTTTGAAATTAAAGATACTTTTTCTGCCATTAATTAATAGATACATAAATGACCAAGCACTCGTCAAACCTGCGCCATTAACAGGATCATTATCGTAAGTTAGAAACGACCCTAAACCAGTAAAAGCACCAAATAACACTATTGATGAATTTGCAGGATATGCGATACTGTGTTTGAAAGCTTTTGGTCTGACGAATGGAGTTGCTATTAAAGAACCAGAAAATAGTAAAGCTGGAATTGGTGATTTTGCGTATTGAGTTAATGTATCATTCAATGAAGCTTCTTCAGCTGGAGCCGGAGTCGCATTTGATGGTGGAGACACTTGGGTATTTGTAGGAGTGGTCATCTTTAATTGTATATTGCTAGTAATTAGGCTTGTAGTAGAGATTCTATTCACTTATCTTCTGCTCGTTTAATATTAGTTTGTCTGATAGCCCTGAGTGAAATTGGTGCAGAGCGTGCGGCTAGTTAGCAATATCTAGAGATTCCATGTAGATTTATGTGGGGGGGGGGGGTTGGTGGTATATTACTATACAAATTAGCAGATTAACTTCTTCAATAATTTCACAGATGTGTTAAGGCATATATTATAATCTTTAAAGCAATTGGATTAGTGTACAGGCATACATTAAACGAAAGGTAAATAATATACTTATGATTTCAATTATTCACAACAGAGTAAATTTTGGGGTCACCCGCCCTCCGCTTCCACTCCCAGTCAAAGGATAATCTTTAAAAGCTGGAGAATTTCCTGATTAAACAAAGTTTTATAAACTCATAGATCTAACATAATACTGGATTTGCACTCTAAATTTATGGCATTCAAATTTTAATTCATTAATATAGGTCCCAAAACTAAGATGTTATTTAAGTTGAAAGTAAGTTAATTACTAAGATTTAAACAAACCTTTTTTGTTATCTTGGCTTGACGAATAATATCTGCTGAAAATTTGAGGAGTTTCCAGAGAAGAAAGCTAACTCAATTAGATTAAGGTATGTTTTCTCGTTATATAAAAGGCGATATACGTAAAAATAAATCAGCAAGAAAAGAATTAAATATAGTCTTAATTAGAATAGAAGAAAAAAATAATTAACGAAAGAGGGATACTTAAACAACTGATTGAGCTAAAATTCTAAATTGCTGTAAAAATCCATTGAGACTAATCCTATTACATAAACTTTTTATATATAATTCAGAAAAATTCTTTTATCTTCCCAGTTGGGAGATTTCAACATTTCTATCATATATTATTACTTTTTAGAAAATATCCGTTAGGTTCTTAATTAAGACACTTCAATACTTCTCAATCACTATTTACAATATTACTCTTTTCTTCTTTTTTATTGACTTCATCTAGATTACTAAAACTTCAGTTTTTATCTATATAAATTTGATAGCATTAAAAATCATAATACAATAGATCCTTTTGAATATCCATTTACCGATAGTTGTGATTTTTGATGATTCTGTAAAAGCGAACAAATAAAAAGATATCGTAGCAAACCTATGTAAGTACTGGCCAAAACATTTTATTATGCTTATTCAGATTTAGTATTTGCAGCGTTATGTCTCAGCAGTATAATTAGTTACAACTTGTTGAAAGGGTATTAACTATAGCGATCAAAAAATGTTCCAAGTTAGGGTTGATAAATGTTAACTAATCTTTATTTTCTATTCTTGTTTGACATCATGAACGAGTCATTTGGGAACTGACTGCTAGCCTTTAAAATATGAATGGAATAATTATTATTCACAGTATGGTTATCAACCAATCTATAAAAAAAGATAAGATTCAAATGGAGAAGCTTTGTGAAATAAATTGCACGTGTAAAGAATCAGGTGAATTCCAAATATGGTGCAGAGATGTATACATATTGATAAGCCCTTTAAGAGTTTTGGTTTAGTGAATAAGTAGTATCAAGTTTAAATAGCTTATTTAGAGACGCATCAACATAAAATATTCCACCATCTCACGATTCAGTATGAAGATATATCTTCTGAAATCTCCAAGAACCCTTTTCATTCACTCCAATGGATTTGTACTTCAGCTTAAAGATATTTCCAAACAACCGAGATCACATCCGAAACTAATCATTGAATTTGTTAATGAAGCCTCTTTAAATCTATCTACAAATCGTCAAGATTTCTTACAGATTCCAACTTTTAACAACGATGAGAATAGAGCTTACGGAATGATAGGAATAATTAATATTAAAGGTTATACATTTGTTGGGTTTATCACTGAAAGGACGGAAGTGGGTTGTTCTGGCTCAGTTTCAAATAAAATCTATAGAATTTTAAATACAAACTTTGTTTGTTTAAATAGTGATCAATTCGATGATTTCCATCATCCAATACGACACAACTCATTAGATGATGAGATTAGTTCTCCTACAAATGAAAGTTCAAGTGAATTAGCTGGATCTGTATCAGGGAATGGTGATGGTGTTAGTGGTGTTGATGAATCTCCGATTCATAAAATTAATAAATTGCTACTATCTGGAGATTTTTATTACTCTGACAAATTTGATATCTCCACAAATTCTCAAGAACGTGTCTTATCAAATTTGAACTTTATAAATTCATTAGACTCTTTCGATTCAAGATATGTTTGGAATAGACATTTGATTTCAGGGTTAATTTCATTTAAGAATAGGTTATCTGCCTATGAAACTGATAAATTTGACGAAGGAGGTTTCTTGGTTACTATGACTAGAGGGTTTGCTCAAACCTTAACAGTTAGCGATACACACCTTTTAACTATTATTTCTAAACAAGATTGCTTGAAACAAGGTGAAATGTTTGGTCCTTATTGTATGGATGATGAGGGTAATGTAACGGGGCTCATTGAAACTGAAGTAATTATAACTGACAACAAGAAGAATATAGTATATTCATTTGTTATCTTGAGAGGAAATCCGCCATTATTTTGGAAATTCGAATCCCAATTAATCTCAACAAAAATTGAATTTCCAAGATCGATTGAAGCTTCAAGGCATTCAATCGAAAAGTTCTTTGATAGTTTGATTTCTAAATTTGGAGGTATTCAAATTATTGATTGTTTGTCAAATAGATCCAATCAACCTGAATTGAGTGAGCGTTACTTCAATGCTGTTAAATTGATTGACTATTATCCTAATATTATTCAATATTTAAAAGTTGACATCTCAAAATATGGTCACTATGATTTGAATTCGATTATTAGCAATTTATCTGAGTCTCTTACTGCATATGGTGTATTTGGAGTTTCTAACGATACAGTTAAAACTAAACAACTAGGCACCTTTTTAATTAATTCTTTAAACTCTAATGAGAGAATGAATGAAATTGGCAAGAAATTAAGTGAAGAAATGATAGATTTGATAGGTCAAAACGAATTGGGATTAAACATTGGTATGGGATTCTGGGTTCGTCATTTAACTTTATGGAATGAAAATGGTAACAAATTAAACAAGATGTCTGATAGATATATCACAAGAAAAATTAAAAATAAGACAGGTGGTATTGTTGGGAAATTTGCAGAACATTCAAAAAAATACGTTGTTGCGGCAGCTTCAAGCACCAATCAAAACCACAGTAATAATCAAACTAGATTTGATAGACTATTAGGTAGAACAAAAGATAATATTGAAGTGAAACTAGTGGATCCAATTCATGATTATATTAGAGCTGAGCTAATTAGAAGGCAATCTGAATTTTCAACAAAAAAAGAATTATTAATTTATTGTGCTACTTTTAATGTTAATGCCGAGATGTATGAAGGTGATTTAAAGGATTTGCTATTCAATAAGGAAGTTGAGGACTGTAACTATGATATTGTTATAATTGGATTAGAAGAGGTTGTGGAATTAATTCCTAGTAAAATTATGAATATTGATCCTTCCATTAAATTATTTTGGGAAAATAAAATTTTAAAACTATTGGGTGATTCATATTTATTAATTAAAAATGAACAACTGGGTGGTCTACTATCATTGGTTTATGGTAAATCCAACCATCTGGAAAATATAAGTAATATTGAAAGTTGCTCCAAGAAAACAGGGATGAAAGGTATGAGTGCTAATAAAGGTGGTGTTGCAATTAGCTTTAATTACTGTCAGAATAAGTTTTTATTCATTGTTAGTCACTTGGCAGCTGGTTTACACAATACTACAGAAAGACATACAAATTATAAAACGATTGCTAAGGGCCTAAGGTTTCGGAAAAACAAATGTGTGAGTGATTATAACTTTATCGTTTGGATGGGAGATTTTAATTTCAGAATTGATTTACCGAATGATATAGTTAAGCCATTAATACAGATCGGAGATCTAAAAACATTATTTGAAAAAGATCAGTTAAACGCTCAAATGAGTAAAGGTGAGACGTTTCCATATTTCAATGAAATGGAAATTAAATTTAAACCTACTTACAAATATGATAAGGGTACAAATGAATTCGATTCAAGTGAAAAATCAAGAATCCCGGCTTGGACAGATAGAATATTACATTTGTCTAGAGGTGGATTGAAAGTTGAACAACTCAACTACGGTGCAGTTCATGACATCTGTTTTAGTGATCATAAACCTGTTTTTGGTGTTTTCAAGTGCACTGTTAAGATGATTGACGAAGAAAGCAAAAGTAAACTAGAAAAACAGTTGTATGAAGATAGGAAATACACAGCTACTTCTAGTTCAACTTACAGTACGCTGTATTATGGAAGCAATGAGTATCTAAACAATGATGATGATGAATTTGTTTTAGGTCATGGATTACCTGCTCCTTCGTCAAATGAAAGAAAATGGTGGTGCAATGGTGGTACATCTGTGAAAGTTAGATTTGATGAACTTGATAAGCAAGGATTGGATTTTAATCCCAATTTACCGAAAAATCCCTTCAAGATTACACATGAAGATAAAATATTCGTATAGTTAATTATTTTATACGTTTATATAGAGAAAGAGCTAGAGAAATATTCGCAATAATATGCTGTCACACATTCCTTAAACAGCCTGTAGCTTAATATACTTACTTTTATGAATAGTTTGAGTTCCATACCATTTTTCACCTGGCTTTAATTCATAAAATTCCGAAACGTAACCTGGTTCAATACAAACCATAGTTAAATAGCCATCTTTAGGTTCAAAGTCTGCCATACCAGCCGATTTTTCAATCCATGGATTCCAAACCACAACATCTGGTAAATTTTCTCTTTCGATATTGTGTAAAACGTTACCTTTATCAATGACTTGTAGAACTTTCTTTTCATCAATTTTCTTATAAATTCTATCAGTTTCTCCATTAAAATCAATAACAGGGTGTTTGTCAATATAAGTTTCCTTAACAATTTGATCATAGCAAGTTTCACCTGGTAAATTGTTCACTAAGGAATCTTCAATATCTTCAACTTTCAAGTATGTATGGAATAACCAATTAAACTTCCATGGTTTTGAATCAACATTTTCAACCTCAATTTTAGTTTTTAAATAATCATCACCCAATTCAATAGTTAAAATTAAGGTAAAATCATTATTACCCTGATCCCATTTACTGTAAATATCAGGATTAGCTTGTTCCGGGGATAATGCAAACTGAACAGTGATTGGGTTTGCAGTTGTCTGACCCAAAAATTCCCAAGTTGAATTTCTGGCAAAACCATGCTGTGGCAAGCTATCAAATCCAGTTTCTGTGGACTTACCAAAAACTGGAAAAACTAAAGGAATACCACCACGAACAGGTTTGGAACCATCCAATTTTGCAGCTTTCGATAACCATAGTTGTTCTTCACCATCGATTGTCCAAGAAATAATTGAAGCACCGTAGTTCAAAATTGTAACTTGGGTCTTTGGATTGGATGGGGATGTGATAATGACTTTATCATCTAATTGATCTGCTGACATGACTATTATATCTTTAGAAATGATATGGTGTATATGTAATTAGACATTATGTGAAATTGGAAACTAAAAGTAAAGCAGATATCGATATAGTAAATTCAATTCAAACAAAACGTGGAAGCGGCGCTACGGCATTAGTTTAAAAGTGCCCTAACCATGTAATGTCTTAGACAGATAGGTCATTCCTATTTCTACTATTGCAAGATATCAACTTTACTTTTATTCCACAGAATATCTACAATAATTTATTTAATCATTCTTTAAAATATAGCCGTGAATAAATAGGATAGCAATTTAGTGAAGGCAAATATTCATTTTCCGGGTAAAGTAGATAGAAGGTCCGATCGTTTGCCTAACTTTAATATTGGCAATCACTTGCTGATTCTATATAATCTAATAAATAATATTAACACAATATAGAGAATGTTATAGGACAAAATTATAAAACAAACAGAATGAAAGAAAATTATGACCATGAAGTCTATGAAGAGGTAGGCTTTCTGGTTGCTTCTGGTTCATTTTCTTTCTTTGTAGTTATATCAGCAGCAGCCTTCTCCATCTCATCCATTTTGCTTTCTAAGTTGTCTAGCCATTTTTCTAATTGCTGTGCCCAGTGGAGACGAGATATTCAGTTAGTGATTGAAATTATCGAATGATTATCTAGTGTAGTGGATTTAAACAATAAAGGGACGTACCGTAGCAGCTGATTCTGCTTCATTTAACTGTTTGTAAGCTTCAGCAAAGGTTACTGTTTCAGATTCTTCTTTAGTCATCTTTGTCACAGTTCTGTAGACTGATCGAGCACTTCAACAGTATGCTTTGTTTTGAATAGAGCGTGACGAGATATTACACAGCTTTTGGTTTTGATTAGTGCAGTGCGAGTCGTTGGGTTTTGGATTTTGGAAACGTGTTTCTCTTCATTTTCCCTTCTCATAACTATATACTAAGCTGTAGACACAAGCACAAACACAAACACAGTAATTGAGAATATAACACAACTGTAATAATGAAATTCAATAGTGTACTTTTTTCTGTCCTCTCATTTGTGTGTTCCCATCTCTCATTGGCGCTCAGTCCTCCATCATCTTTTACGAAAACTTTAGTGGTGTACGATAAAGAAGATACCGACTTTTTAACAACTCACAGCAAATTCTTACATTTGTTATCTGATAGAACTTTAGATTTTGAAGTTAAATCTTCCTTTGAGTTTGATAACTCCATTTTTAATAAGAATGGTACCAAATTGTATCAAAATATTATTGTTTTTCCAACTCAATCAAAAACTTTGATTGATGAAAAGGATTTACTGAATTTTCAGGAAAAAGGTGGTGATTTGATTGTCATTACTGACAATAATGGTATCCAGACTGATTTAGGTATTTATCTAAATCAATTGGGCATTCACCCATCTCCAAAAGGTTACCTTTATATTGATTATCATTCCGAAGATTCTTCAATATTAACTAAACCCGATTTAAAGCACATAACTGACGCTAAAGTTGAACAATTGAAATTTGTTGATTCATCAGTAGCTTTGATTTCTAACTCAGAATTATTAATTCCTGTCTTACAAACTAGTTTATATTCAATTTCTGCAAGCATTGATGAAGGTGTAATTAACTCTGAATCAGTTTGGCATTCCGGTGACCAAGGTTTCCAAATTGTTTCTTTTCAAGCTTTCAATAATGCGAGATTATCTTGGATTGGCTCTCAATCACTATTCAGTAATGACGGATTTGCCGAAGAATTGGTTTCCGATTTAGTTGATTTTACATTTCACATCAAAGGTTTAATCAAGACTGAGTTTATTAACCATATTAATTTAGAAACTAATGAGACTTCATATAAAGTTGGTGATTTAACTAAATTTGAAATTGGATTTTCGACCTGGAATGGTGAAAGTTGGGTTCCTTTAAACACTCTAGATGATCTGCAACTGGAATTTGTCATGCTTGATCCATATTACAGATTGAATCTGACCTTACAATCTGATGGTGTTTATTCAACAACTTTTAAAGTCCCTGACCAGCATGGAATGTTCACGTATAAGGTTGATTATAAAAGACCTGGTTATACCTATATTGAAGAAAATGTTGTTATTCCTGTTAGACATTTAGCCAATGATGAATATCCAAGATCTTGGGAAATAACTAATTCTTGGGTGTATATTGCTTCTTATTTTTCTGTTGTTGTAGGCTGGCTTGCATTTTCCTGGTTTTACGTCACTAGTGATAATAACTCTAGCGAAAAAGTTAACAAGAAGGAAAGTAAGAAGATTGTAGAGAAGAAATAATACTTTTATGATAGATATCCTTCTTGTTCTGATCTGTTTTCTGTTGTATTAAAGTGAAGTATATTGTGTTTGTATAATTAATATATATATATATAGCTTTTTACTGATTTAATCTTACTGGACACTTAACAGATTGAACATGCTTTACTAATATACACAGCAAAACATAATAAGACGTTGTATATTTTCCAATTATTAATTCTTTTTTGGATAGTGGTATCGTAATTAATTCCATAAAAATCATTTAACAAGTCTAATAAAGAATCCTATAAAAAAGAAAGAAAAGGATACAAATGTACCACATCTTTTCCTCTTGTTGGTCCATCAAATTATAAAATGCTAATACAACTAGATATTAAGACGGTCGTTCTTATCAATAATAAAAGTGACAATAGTTTCAGTTTTATATGTCTCCAATTTTCTAATATTTATTCAATAGATAATTAAGATATTTTGGCTGAATCTTGATTCACAAAAGCTATAAAAGCATTTTTCTGTCAGCTTTTTAACTGATCAAAGAAGTATGTGACAGAATTTAGTTTATCAGAAACTAGGCAGTGTGATAATATTTTGCAGAATCCAGAATCCAGATAAACAGATTGAAAGATTTGAACGCGTGGTCTAAATTATAATTAAATAAAAAAAAACTTGAAGTTTTGATTTAAATTCACTCGTACTTTTATTCTTTTATTGAAATTTGACGTTACCAATTTATTCCAGAACTTGATATTACATGACTGATTACGATCCTTCCTCCTGGACTTGCTCTTCCAATGAAGCTCTACATGTGTCTTTAGGTACGTGACTAGTGTGAACCTTTCTCTATTTGCGTTTCGTGTTTAATTTAACAACAACAAGAAAAATTAAGGTATACTAACAATGTCCAAACACTATTTTTTTTCATAGCCTTACCTGACAAAGCTTTGACTTTT
Source organism: Ambrosiozyma ambrosiae (assembly GCA_003705185.2). Taxonomy (NCBI): domain Eukaryota; kingdom Fungi; phylum Ascomycota; class Pichiomycetes; order Pichiales; family Pichiaceae; genus Ambrosiozyma; species Ambrosiozyma ambrosiae. Next base: position 33,403 of record PPHU02000055.1, read on the forward strand.
CATCCTGAATTTAGTTATCCAATTTTTGGTGATTCTGAACAAATTTTTGGTTACAAAGATTTAACGTTAAATCTTGCCTTTGACTGTGAATCTTTGAAACCTTTCATTGGGGTTAAATTTTCAGAGAAATTATCAGATGAAGTTAAATCTTTAGATGAAGAATTATTAAAGTTTTTGCCCAAGCAAGATACTATAGTTCAAGATGAAATTAAATGGCTCGATTCTATTGACGAGGAGAAATTCGTCAAACCTGGGGAAATCATATTTACCTATGATGGTTACGGGGAAGATAAAGACTGCAAATTTGAAGTTAGAAAATTTAAATTTACCAAAGATAAAGAAGGGTTGAAGTTACATCGCCGTATTCAAATCTTTGTCTTGCTATTTATTGAAGCTGGTTCTTACATTGATGAAAATGATCCAACTTGGGATGTTTATGTTATTTATCGAGTTCCAAGAGATGCTGCTGGGGGTAAATCTATTTTTATTGGGTTTACCACAGTTTATTCATATTGGAAATATCAAGGGGCTTTGAAACATGATCAGTTGGAAACAGTTGCCGATGAATTAAAATTACAATTTAGAAAGAAAATCTCTCAATTTATAATATTGCCACCTTTTCAAGGCAAAGGCCACGGTAAACAGTTATATAAAACATTATTTGATGAATTTTTGAAAGATCAACAAGTTGAAGAAATTACAATCGAGGATCCAAGTGAGAGCTTTGATGACTTAAGAGATAGATGTGATTTGGAAAGATTGAACGAGAGAAAGTTGCTAACTAAGTTATCAAAGTTACCTTTAACTTCAGATTGGCTGAATAATGAAAGATTAGTTGAGAAAATGGATAAAAGACAATTTGAGAGATGTGTAGAAATGAGTTTGTTAAATGAACAAAGAGCTAACAATTTCAAAATCGATCAATTAAATGAAAAACAAATTAGATTACAAATTAAGAAAAGAATTTATTTGAAAAATAAAGATGCATTAGATGAGCTTGAGAAAGCTGACAAAATGGATAAATTACAAACTGCTTATGAAAGACTGAAAGAAGATTATTTAAGAATATTAGAAAAAGTAAATTTCTCTAACAAGAGGGCTGTTGTTGATGATGATGATAGTTTAAGTAATAAATGTCCAGTTAAGATAGCTAAAGTTGAAGATGTTTCTGATAATGGAAATTAAATTTACTTTTAATATCATTTTCATTTGATTTTTTGTATAGTAGAGAGACTGAAAACTTCAAATTTCCTTGTTCTTTTAGGATTACGTAATATTTAGAGTTATTTCTACTTCCCAATTCGGCTCGACATGTTGCCCAAATAGGGCTTAATGGAGTAAAGTAAGTTATTCACGTGACTGAGTGTTGCTTCAATTATCGCCGCACAGGATAACAAAATAGGAAGTGGCGCAGGATCAAGCAACTACGGAAATTCAAAATTGCAGCTCATTCTTACTAGAATATATGAGTAAATTAAATGACATCTTTTATTTGGAAATTAGAGCAGTAAAGAATTCACTTATACTATTGGAAACAATTAATATTTATTTTGTGTATTCTCGACAGTGAGAACTGCTGATAGATAGTAATAACAGTAACGACCCGCAGCGGTCGAGGCACGCCACATCCAGGAATTGCCCAATTTGGAACACTTAGTTTCATTTCAACTTTCAACTTTCTATTTGAACTGCTTGAAGTTTCTCTTTTGCTTGACTATCTTTTTCTTTTCCATACACAATACAATTGTAATTAAGTAATTGAATACTATGCACAGAACATATTCCTTAAGATCAAGCAGAGCTCCAACTGCTTCTCAACTGTCCACTCCTCCTCCTCCTCCATCTTCTACCAAGTATGCAACTAATAATTTTAAGTTTATTTGCTGTTTGCTGCTCTTACTTAGTTAATACTAACTCTTTGTCTGCCTTTTTTTTTATTTTAGAGGTAAATTCTTTGGTTCTGCCGGTATTGCCGCTTCGCTTAGAAAATCTACTGCTGGTTCTTTTGGCCCTGAATTGTCTAAAAAGTTATCTCAATTGATTAAAATTGAAAAGAATTTAGAAAGATCAATTGAATTAGTTGCTAGAGAAAGAAGAGGTGTCGCTAAACAATTGTCTTTATGGGGTGAAGAAAATGATGATGATGTTTCTGACGTTACTGATAAATTAGGTGTTTTAGTTTATGAAATTGGTGAATTAGAAGATCAATTTATTGATAAGTATGATTTATATAGAATTACCTTAAAGTCAATCAGAAATATTGAAGCCTCTGTCCAACCTTCAAGAGACAGAAAACAAAAGATTACTGATGAAATTGCTCACTTAAAGTATAAAGATCCTCAATCTCCAAAGATTCCAATTTTAGAACAAGAATTAGTTAGAGCTGAAGCTGAATCTTTAGTTGCTGAAGCTCAATTATCAAATATTACTAGAGAAAAATTAAAAGCTGCTTTCTTATATCAATTTGATGCTTTAAGAGAATTATCTGAAAAGTTAGCTCTTATTGCTGGTTATGGTAAAGCCTTATTAGAATTGTTAGATGATTCTCCAGTTACCCCAGGTGAAACTAGACCTGCTTATGATGGTTACGAAGCTTCCAAACAAATCATCATTGATGCTGAATCTGCTTTAGCCTCTTGGACTTTGGATAACTCTTTTGTTAAAGAACCTGCTTTATCTCTACACCATACCGTTGATGATGTTTATGATGCTGGTGAGGTTGCTGATGCTGAAGCTCAATGGCAAGAAGATGAAGTTGCGAATACTACTGCTCCAGCTTCTTAGGTGCTCTGATTTTTTGATTTTGTTTTCTTCTGTCTATGCAAAGTTAAACTTAACTTTTTATTCCAGTTTGTGTTACTAGCCCTATTTTTTCTCAATTTTCGCCATTTTTTATATTACTACTAATAGTGTTTCTCTATACATATCAAGTATTCTACCTTGTATTTCTTCTGTCCTTACTTCTTACTTTTAGTATTATTTTATTAAAGCATTTTTGCTTGAATTATTTTTCTTTTGAAATAATATCTATACTATAAATAATTATAAATAGTGTAATTTATCTAAGCTTGTCTTTTGAGACCAGTGGAAATAGTAGCGCTTTCCTTTGTTGGCTGTTTTTGTTCGACATAACCTTCCTTAAATAATCTTTTGTTTTCCTCTGTAGTATGATTATTGAATTCTGAAGTTTTATCAAAATAAATGAAAACAAATAAAACCAGAATGGCAGAGATCAAGAACTTAATTAGTAATCCAATAATAACATCATGTAGGGTATTTGTTTCATTAATCGACAAATCTACTTCTTTTGACATTTTTCTTGGACCTAATGGATTTATAACCAAACGGTAATATTTTAGTATCAATATTGAAGGAAGCGGTACACGTAGTAACAAGAAGCAAGATACTGAAAAAATAATATAAACACCTAACTTTTAAGAAATTAATATATATATATGTATCAGTAAAAAGAATAATAGAACGCCACCATGGAATCAATGGCCTCATCATGTAGGTTCTTATCGTAATTCAGCAGCTCCTCGATAAACCTCTAAAAACACTTAAAAAATTTTTGAAACAAAATATCACTGATTGATTATAGGTCATAGTTATGAAGCCAATTTTATTTTACTTATCAATAATAAATAATATTCACTAACATGATGATATTTCAGACCTTTGAGTGGTGATGAAGTATTGGAGTGGGTGATTCCGCAGTTGAAAATCTTTCCCTGTGACAATAATACTTAAAAACTCTCTCTTTCCCTATATAGTGGTAAATACTTCCAAAGAACCATGTTCAAGCGAAATGTTTCCTCTTCAGTTCTTAAATCAAGGATCACAAAAAAAAATCCAGATTTGCGATCACTTTTATTGGTAAGTTCCATTGGTAATCCTTCTCCAAGTCATGATGGAACTCGCCATTCAGTTGGACATCATATGTTAGAGTTGCATTTAAAAGCAAATAATATTTCAAAAGATATTAAAATAGGAAATTATACTTATAAGATTAGTCCCGATAATCAAGACATTGTTTATTATAAATTAGATAAATGTTATATGAATCTATCAGGTAAGCCATTATCAAAAGTTTGGTGGAATTTTGTTTCAACAGTTAAAGGCAAAAGAAATCCAGTGTTAGTTGTATTACATGATGAACTTGATTTAGAACTAGGATCTTTAAAAGTTCGAAAACAGAATTCAAGTCATAAAGGTCATAATGGCCTTCGTAGTATTCAAGATTATTTAGGTAAAGGTTATAATGCGATACAAATTGGTATTGGCAGAAACTATCCAGGTGCCGATAAGAAATCAAGAGATACTGATGTTGTTGCTAAATATGTTCTTGGAAAATTTAATGCTCAAGAACTGGAAGTTTTAGAAGAAGTCACCTTAACAAAATTAGAAAAAGTTTTTGAAGAGATGACACTAACAGAAAAATATATTTATGAATCTCTGTAGATACCTTATTTTATATTTAATAGATTATTATATATTTAAAGAAGTAAAAGAAAGCTAAACTATACATGTACTTAACAGAAGACTAAAAATACTGACTACAAAACAACAAAATAAGTTAGGAAAAAATACTGGCATAAATTGAAAACAAAGATCTAATTAACATAGCATAAAAGGTATCAAATTGTCATCTCCAAAACAAAAGTAAATTAAAAGAATGAACAGTTTCGGAAAGAAGTAAAATAATTATTTTTTTTTTTGAATCTAACAAAATTTCCATCTATTACCACATTTTTCACAGGTACAAAAAGTAGTTAAAGGCTCATCCGCAGATCTTGTTTGCATTTGATAATAACTAACTTCACGCTGTTTACACTTACCACAAACAAATCTGTCAGTAACAGCTCTTTTTTCAACAGCACCTTGTGCATCAAACAAATTCTTTTGATGTAGATTGGCCATCTGTTCCCTTAGTTTATCTGGTGCTAATTCGGCGTTTGTCATATTAATAAATTTTGAAGGTTTAATATCATGAGATGATAATTTAGCTCTCAATTCTGGATTCTGTTTATTTCTCAAATTCATAATTAAAGATCTCATCTTATTTCTATAACCATCGGATATCTGCTCTTTATTTTGATTGTAAACAGCAATTTCAATTTCTTTCGCTACACCTAAAAGAATATCCGGTTGTACTTTCGACTCTATGGCTAAAGCTATATATAGTCCTGAAATAGAGCTATTTCTCGTAGTATTATCGTATAAATTAACTTTAACACCATCGTTAGCAGGATTTCTTGTTTTGGTGGAGATAAATTCCCCTTTATTTGAGGAAGCACTACCAGTTTCAATCTTGACTTCACTGTGAACTTCGGCAGATTTAGATGTGCCATTTTTATTGGAAGGCGTTGTTGTGTTAGTGGTACTAGTGGTAGTGTGATGATTACCTTTAAGTTTCTTCTTATCCGCAGAGACTTGCTCTTTCCAATGCTTAATGATTTTCTTGACCAAAGTACTTACCTTAGTGTCTTCATGTGATCTTAATTTGTTAACAGCTACACCAACTTTTGTCTCTCTCAAGAAAGATTCAGTAGCTTTAATTTCATCTTTTAGTAAATTAAGAAGTTCCAATATTGTTTTGGAGTCCTTTGCCTTCTCCAAATTTTTTATTACAGTCTTCACTTCTGTTGCATTCATTTTCTTGTAAAAAATTCAGATAATTGATCGGAACACCAGTCCTCTTGTTGTATATTAGGGCAATCAAGGATGAAAATGTAAGTTGTTGTGGATTGCTAGCTAACTTAACTCACCACAGTCAAAATCTTTTAAAATCGTTGCGATCGATAAAAATGCGTTTTTTCATTAGCACACTACTTATTACCACCTACTCCTACTTCGTCTCAAGTTGCAAACAGAACGAAACAAAACAATGCCTCCATCTAATTCAGTATACTTGGCTGGAATTCCATTTGATTTTACAGAAGAGCAAATCAAGGATATAGCGAAGTCAGTTGGACCAATCAAAAGTGGTCGTTTGTTGTTTGACTTAAGTACAGGTAAGTCTAAAGGTATATTTATTGTCGAATACTATGATATAGAAACAGCATCAAGTGCAGTTAGAAATTTACACAGATATTCAGTTGGATTATTTGGAGGTAGAGAAAGATTGTTGAGGTGTAATATTGTTGGTATGGGAGATAAGGGTGATTTGCGAATAATTGATGAGTTTTTCAACAATGATACTGGATTTAATGCAGTTGATAGAGAAAGAGAAAGATTGATGGCAGAAATACCACCATTACCAGCTGGTAATACAATTTCACAAAATGATATGAACAGTTTAAATTCCAATATATATGATTCTTTAGTTAATTTAGACAAACAGAGTAGATTAAAAAGTTTACTGAAAGATGCTAAAACAATGTCTGAAACAAGACCTGATGTCATGGAATTACTGCTTGAGAAGAACCCTCAATTGATGTACTCATTATTACAATCTTTGGCTCTATTGAATTATTTAACACCACAGAAGATGAAAGAGTTATTGAGTATAAATATAGATGATGCTAAGGTTACTGAAAGCAGTTGTAGCTATCGATTGTTTGGACTAGATGAAACAACAACAAAAATGATTCAGATGATTTGTAGTCTATCTGAGAATGACATCAAATATCTTGTCTCTAATTCTGAGCAGCAATCTCTTTATCTGAAAATCAAGAACAAGTATTCTAGTTGCTTTGTGTAATTGTGTAAATGTATAATAATAAATCAAACCCTTCATTTGGATCAAGTGCAGAGATGTTATTTCGACACTCTTAGACTTCCTCGACAAATAAAAATTTTCCAGCATCGACAAGCATCTGCTGACTCAAAAAAAAAGTAAAATGGAAAAGCAAATTCAAAAGCTAACCCACATTATATACATTTCAATTGAAGTTGAACTTCTAGTAAGAAACAGGGTCCCAAATTAACAAACATATAAGTATAATACTGAACTCTTACCTTCTGTTTGATTTTGCCACTTTTTCTAACTTTTCTTGCTGGCCCTTCTAAATATTCCGTGCTTTCTAATTTACAAGACGGATTAAATCAAATCAAATTAATACTATCACTGGAGATTTTTCTATATTAGACTAAACTATATCCAAAAGACATGTCCAAGCAAAACACCTCAGCTACTAATAGTTCATGCGTTTTGTATCTAGGTGCCATTCCTTATAACTGGGATGTAGAAATCATTAAGTCAGTCGTCTGTGGTTCAGGCCCAGTCGTTGATGTTCGTTGTATGATGGATAATGCATCTAAGAATAAAGGCTTTTGTTTTGTTGAGTATTCCACTCCTGAAGCTGCCCAGAGAGCTTTAACTATTTTAGGTAAAATCAAGATTGAAGGTAGAAAAAAATTAAGAATTGAATTATCAAAAGAAGGTTTAAGAAATCCAGTTCCCGGTACCAAACCTGAATTACAAATAAACAGAAATTTCTTACCTTCAAATGTTATCTTACCTCCTGAAATGAATGGTCAATCCAAATCAAATTCTTCTAATAATAATAATGGTAATTCAACTGAAACCATCATGGCTGCGATATCTTCAAATCCCCGTTTACAACAAATTGTATCAAAAATGATTGCTGATGGTATGGATATTAATCAAATTGCCCAAGTAATTCAACAGCTAACAAATTCCAATGGTAGACAACAACAAACACCAACGCCACCTCCTGTTCCTCTACACCAACAGCATCCTTCAACTGTTTTACCAAATAATTTGACTATGGCTTCTCAATTTTTACCTTTTCCAACTCAACTAAACCGTTCAATTTATGCAAAAGATAAAGTTTCTGAAATTTTGTCAAGCATACCTCCTGGTGTATTAATAGAATTGTTATCAAAATTAAAGCTAATTTTATCTCAACCCCAACCAAACTATATAGAAGCTACTACAATTTTGAATGAAAATCCAAATTTAGCTATTGCTGCTGCCCAATCCTTATTACTTATGGGTATTATAGATTTAGATGTTATTAATTCCGCAACCCAGCAAGCAGCAGCCACAGCTCCAACTAACGTTAATCCTAATGTCATTAATTCTTCTATTCCCCCTTCTTCCTCGAACAATACGCAAAACTTAATTAATCCGACGACTGGATTATCGCTTTCTCATCAACGTCATCCTTCTTCAGGCATTCCAGTTCAACAGCAACAGCAACAGCAACAATACTATAATAGTCCAGCACCTTCAAACTCTCAGCAACAAAGTAGAAGTGTCAGTCCAGTTGATCAACAGCAAATTAGTCCGGATTGGATGATTTTTGGTCAATCTACAATTCAAAAATTGTTGTTGTTAAAAAATAAGAATGAGGCTGATCTAATCATTCAAGTTTTGAAATTATCTCCCCAACAAATTGATCTTCTGCCTGAAAATGAAAGAGTTATGGCAAATTCAATCAGAGCTCAATATCTTTAATGAGCCTGTTCTTGATTTACTAATTTTAACTTTTGATTTTACTCATCGTTTTCTCTTTTTGCTTTATTTTCTCCCCTTTTCAAAATTCCGTTCAACACGCCTTTTTTTATATAGTTTTTACTTATTATTATTCATCACATAACCCTCATCTTTACTATCTTCTCACCTTCGTTTTGAATTAAAATAATCTTTCTCTTCTTATACCACCCTTTCCTTCTCCTTCCTTGTTCTTTATACTCCCTTTTTTACTATCATTCATGTTTTTTCTTTGTTTGCTTATAAAAAGCTTTTTTGTCTTCTTTCAGTCATATATTCTCTTATATTACTTCTATCTTTTCTTCTATGATATTAGTTGATACTACATGGTTCTACTAGTGCTACTTGATTGTCAAAATTTATAGAATAGAATTTTTGTTACTCTCGTTTTTTTATTTTTCATTGATGAATAACACATTGAAACAACGATCGCCTTAGTGTCTTACAACTTAAATTTATCTAAATGATCATATTTCCAAGATAATAAAAAGAAAACAAGGACAAATATTTAAATAAGGATATACTTGTGCAGTATAGGAATCATTAAGTAATTAATATTATTCATCTTCGATGCATCCCGATACTTCATAAGAGGTTATATATTAATTATGGTTTTGACTGCCAGGATAATAATGAGGATTAGAGTAAATATTAGATTCAATACCTGGTTCCATCTCTATTCTCATAGCTTTTTTAAAATCCTTTTGTTCGTCTGCAAGTTGCTAATCTATATATGGGAGTAAATAAAATAGCACCTGCCAAACATTCCCAATTATCCTTGCAAAAGAGAATCATACAAAGTATAATAAAGCTTGCAACACTGAAAATAAATAGATAGATGAAAATCATACCAGCCATGATAAATATAGCCAAAATTAAGGAATATAGAAAATTTGATTTAGGTGCCCATGTTCCATCTTTTCTTCTATATCCAATAAAGTATCTTTTTTCATCTAAACTTAAATTAGTTTGATATAACCACTCCAAATATTTTTCCATGATTTTAATATCATCTTTCAACATTTCTTTATCTTCATTGGTACTCTTATTCCTAGATTTCATGGACCAATGGCGCTTTAGCAAATCTAGCATTAATCTAGCACGTTGATACTCATTTGGAACTTCAAATTTTGAGTCACTGATAACTTTAACGATTATAGAACCTGGAACTTCATCCCATTTTTCAGCACCATCACTCCAACCAAAAATACGTAATTTCAATTTGGCTATAGCTAGTAATTTTCTTCCCATCTTACCGTATTTAAACTCACCATACTTTCTATCATAGAAAGTTTTTATAATTAACAAGGCTTGATCAGTAGTCATTTTTTTCAATAAACAATCAAATGCATATTCTTCACAGGGAAAGATTTGTAAGAAATTAGCAGTAACAAACATATGAACGGGAATCCTAGATTCTGCCTCTAAATCTTCACAGTTATAAAATCTGCGTAATGCAGATTCAAAACTATCTCGGGTTATTAAAGGTTGATTAGTGAAAGTTAAAACATATTCATTTTCTAAATAACCACCAGGAGCGGAAGGAGTTTGACCATTTGGGTAAAATAAAGATTGGAAAAAAGGACTTCTAGATAATGGCAATCTATGTAATTTATAGAATCTATTAAAAGCCTGTATTTTAACATCAGAAACTATTCCTTTTTCGAAAGCTTCTTTCATAAAATCATTGTAATAGGACATTTTTTCAAAAAGGGGGTATCACTGATAAATTAGAAACTTGATTGATATATAGCTTCTAGGTTGTATCAAAATGAACATCTTCGTGAACCTGAAAAACAAAAATAGTAATGTAATGATAATAAATTACTGTGAAACAAATGCTTGAGCAGAGAGATAATTTAGTAAAATGGAACTAACCACATTAGGTTTCATTAGATTATATAACGTAATTGCCTTGATTACTGCGCCACTCATGCGCCATTAAATTGATTTACGAAACTTGGTCGTGGCTCACGACCCATTTGAACTTGGAGGGTCATTTTAATTATTCATATGGCTGATCTTATCGACATAAAAGAACATATATTTCCATTTCTTACATATATCTAGAAGTGTAATCATTTAGTAAAGCAGTGTAGTTTAATTATCATCACAATTTCAAGTATGAATAGCAATTCAGGCAACAATCAATATGTCAACCCAGGAAACTCGTCAGAGAACTTTTCAACTTCTAATAGTAGAATTTAAAACCAAAGCTCTGAATGTAATATTTCCAAATTTTGATCCTTCGGAATTTCTTTCTTACAATAGCAAAATTATTAATAATTCAAACAATCGTCCACCAGAAAAGTAATCAGAAAGTAACTATACAACTACCCCCTTTACCGAGCTGCTCAGCAATATTTATAACACATTAAAAGTTAAACATAAAAGAGCAAAAAAGTCTGAGGCAGTTAAGTTCATGAAGTCAATAAGATCAAAAGATTTACAAGAGCAGAATACAGTACGCTCGATATTTCTTCACATATGTCTTCAAGAATAACAAGAATTTGATTGTCAAAAAAAGCTCCCATGTAAAACATAGCTGGGAAAAAAAAAGTAAACTATCATATGTATGAGTGAAACTAAAATTGGTTTATCTACTTCACTTATTAGCACTGAACCAATCACATTAATCAATGATTCAGATACCATAAAAAAAACTTCAGCTTTTACAGAGGATAAATTTACTGATAATAAGGAAATCGAAATGGAGAAAAACTATTCTGTCAAATTGGCCCACCGTAAACATCTAGCAAAATATTAAGAGGAAAAAGTTCTTTATTACATGATAATTTCCCCAAACTTTCTTTCCCATTACAGCAGTCATTACCCTTAATGCCTCATATACATCATTCTATTAAATAAGTGATTTAATTTTTGATTCGTTTATATAATAAATAATTATCATAATATAATATTGCTAAATTATACTGTTTACAAGAGAAAGTCAAAAAATAATTTTAAAACTTCAGTAATTATTTTTCCAATAATAAGCAACAATGATAAAAGTATGAAATAATTTGATAGTTTTGTAAGGAACGGTTTCCTAGGTGCGTGGGTGCGTGGGTGCGTGGGTGCGTGGGTGCGTGGGTGCGTGGG
>PPHU02000056.1:0-42206 GCA_003705185.2 Ambrosiozyma ambrosiae
CTATGATCAGCCTTATGTAGTCCTCTAAGGTTTCTTCCTTAACTCGTTTTAGGAATTTGGAGTTGTGGTTTCATTTGAATCATCTAGACTTGGAAAAGCTTCAGATGTTTGCTGGTGCTTCTAGAAATAATTTTGTAGTTTTGTAAGAAAAAATAATAACAGATTTTCTGAAATATGAGGAAAACCCTACAATGAAAGATTTTGCACTTTTTGATAATTCAAACATTTTGATCTTTTTGAATGTCAACCTTCGCTTTATAGTTTTCTTAAGATTATATCTCCCAGGCTTTAAATACAATTCAAAGTGTATTTTGTTTCGAAATTTGATTAATATAGCATTATTATTTGGAGCTGAAGTGTGATCTCTTAAATATATTGATTGAACGCCATAATCATCATCATTGTCACCTTGTAATGTGTTATTATTATGATCCTCTAAACTATCATTGTTATGATTATTGGCCGGGTTGGAATAAACAGAATCTTCTACTCACACTAGACTTTCGTCTAGTTTCTGTTTCTGTTATGATTGTTATGTTGGGCTCATGCCTTCATGCCTTCGTCAGGGGAGTTTTCCAGAAACTTGACGACGTGTGAGTCAGGTTAAAATCCTATTACTCAGTGCTTCGATGATCACAGATCTAAAACTTCACAATAAATAGTACTAGATAGTCTTGATACCTTTGGAGTGGAATATTCCCTTCTAGTTTCAATATTAGATATCAAAACATATTGAATTCTCCCAATTTGGATGTCTTTTTCAAAAATTCAAGGTGTTGTATGACTATCCTTATGTAAGTACACAAATAATAATCAATAGGTAATCACAATCCAAGGAACATTTTTCTGAAATCATCATTCGATTTTGGAACTGTTATAGGGTTAGGTACTTTTCTATCCATTGTTTTTGGGGCATTTTGTTTTCTGGGTAGTTTAATAGATCTTTTGGTACTCAACAATTTCTTAAATTTCTTTCTAGAACCAATTTCCACATTTTTATTTCCTATTTTAAATTGATCAAATTTAATTTCAGCTCTACCACAATCGGTAATATTTTGAAATTCTACTAATGCAGCATTTAAATCTGATCTTAAGTTTATTTTTATAACAGGTCCAATTTCCTTCATAAGAACCATTAATTGTGAGATGCTGACGGTATCATCTAGGTTAAAAAGTGAAAGAGTTTTCGAATTTACCTCGTCTTCTGTTTCGTATAATTTGTTATAGGAATCTTTAATTTCCATTTTAGTATTGTGTTTTGTACGTGCTTTAGATAACGCAACGACTATTTTTCTCGAAAAAAGGTCTGTTCCGTTTAACTCCTTAATAGCATTAAGAGCAGGTTCCTTACTCTTGTATGAAACGAATGCATATCCATCATTTTTTCTATTCATTTTAATATTTTTCCTGCTTAGTGGCAATTTAATTGATTCAATTTCACCATACCTTGAAAAAACTTCCTTTAATACTTCATCGGTAGCTTTCTGAAAATCCAATCCACTGACATATACTTGTCTTCCTTCTTCAATTGCACCAGATCTTTTAGCTTTTTGGGCAGTATTGGAAATCTTAACAACAAGTTTATATGATTTATCAGTAACACTGGAGCTGATTTCCTTGTCATTTAATTGAAGAACAGATGTATTTGCATCTTCAGTGCTAATAAATTCAACGTAACAAAATCTCCTATCCGTATTACTCCTTAAACTTGGTAATCTGACACTTATAACATTACCATAGGAGCTAAACAATTCTTTTAAGTCTTTCACATTATATTCGGGAGGGAAATTGGTGGCCCAAACAATATTATTCTCTAACTTTTTAACTCTGATTTCATTATACTTAAATTTTTTATGATCTTTAGTCAATGCTGCAAGCACTTCTGAGTTTGAGCTCATTTCAAGAACTGCATTATCTGAATTTTGAATAATACTTCTAATGATACCACAATCACAAAAATATTTCTTAATATCATTTTCAGTTACACCTTCCGGTAAATGTGAAACCAAAATTGAAAGATGTTCTCTATCTCTCGTCACTACTGATTTGCTATTATTTTCAATTTTAGCTTTCTTTGGGACCTGCGTTAAGAATTCTGGATGTTCTAATTCCTCCCTTGCCCTTTTTATAGTACATTGAGAATCCTCTATTTCTGGAATAATCAAATCATCCTCCTTTAAAAGATCACTTTTATAATCATTAAAGTTGTTAGAGAGTTCTTTGAAATATTTCCATTCATCTGGTGATCCTGACAAAAGTAAAAATCTTCTCCACTCTTCCAATAACCTTTCCGGCCAATCTAATTGAAACAAAATCTCCTTACAACTTCCAAATAAATCATTCAGAGAATCACGATCTCCATTTCTCTTTTCAAAGTCAACTGCAAAAAGCCAAACTTCAACCTGCTTTTGTGAATTTGAATCCTCTAACAGCCGGCATAGTAGAAGTTTGGCTTCGTCTATATTTCCAATTGACTCATAAATCTCTATACATAGCTTTTCTAGAGTGTGAAAGACATCATTAAATTGAATTGCTAATGAATACACCTGTTCTATATCAGTGATTATCCACTCTAAAACTATGTCTGTATTTTCTTGAAGTAACCCGAACTCTTTGCTTAATAAAGCGGAATAAAATTGGATGAAATCTCTAGATTCTTTAAACGTATCAATTGAAATATTCCTAATCTCTCCTAATTCTTCGATAGTATTTGTTAATTCTAAGTAACGAACCCAAACACCTGGATTGCCGTAATAAAATTTAGCAAACTTCTTAAAAAATCTTTCTGTATTAAACTCGATCTCAAGCGAAACATAAAACTCCCAAACTTGTACCCATGAATCCTTTAGTAAACCAATTTCTTCTAGAGAAGATAAACTATTAATTGTATTGATCAAGTATTCTAAAGATCTATAAAATACAGTCTTAATAAGAGATGATTTTAAAGAAAATGTTAGAACTTTAGCTTTGGATTTATTAATAAAAGTCATGTAATTGATCCAAAATTGAGGTTCCAATTTCATTTCGGAAATTTGAAATTCCCAGGGTTCTAATCTTTCTATAACTAATTTTGCATTTTTCTGAATTTTTTTAGCATTTCTCATTTCATCAACATAATTTTCATTGAAATAAGTAGATATAAAGGAAGAATAGGAACTAATTGTATTTTCTAGGCAGTTATGCGGGACTTGGATTCTATTTAACCATAATTCTTTAAGTTTTACAACAGTACTGGGGTCATTCAAATCAAGGATAGAGAAATAGTAATCATAATATATATTCCATATTTTTTCACTATTGGCTACCTCAAATTTAGTTTGTAGTAGTGCCTGAGAAAGCTGTTCTTCATAATCTGAAATTTTGTGTGTATGCAAGTAGTTGAGATATTTTACCCACCTTGAACAAGAAACAGGTATTTCTTCAACCATTTTTTTTAATTCCTCTAGTTCTGAAATTTCCATGGCTGATCGAAAAATGGTTAACTTTCACCTATGTATATATAACTATCGATAATACTCATAATAATCAATTACATTTAAGCTGAGACTTGATTTCGATAAACTTTTTACACCTCTAAATTTCTGCTAGTGCGCGGACTTTACTTTATAGTAGGGTATAAATTATATAACTTGCACAGATGTATTAGAATTTGATTGTTAATGCAGAGGTTCGTCTATTTATGTATATTATACAAAACAGGAATGAATTATTATTAATGCTAATATTATTATACAAAATTAAGTTATTTGTGAGATTTCTTATGTATTCTCTCACTAGAATCAGAGTTCTCAGACTTTCTTTTCTTGCTAGATTTTTCACCATCTTTTTCTTTAGCTCTCACATCTTTCTTATGTCTCTTCTCTTTTCTATCGATGTTTTTTTTCTTATATTTCTTGTCTTTCTTATCCTTCTTTTCTTTTTTCGACTTAGTCTTTTTAGTTCTTTCCTCCTTGGACTTAGATTTGGGCTTCTTAGACTTTCTTTTCTTATCATCATCATCCGAATCAGATGAAACATCAAAAAACATCAGTTGTTGATGGTTATCATGTTTAATATCATTGTTATCATCTGATCGCACAATAATAACAGATGGGGTAGCTTCAGCCTTTTGTCCAATAGTACCAGCTAAACCTTCACCTCTAACAAACATTCTATAAAGTGGTGATACTGATTTTGACATACCGCTTGCCAAAACTTCACCCTGTTTAAAAGAAATGGTTCCCTTTGAATTGTTATTGCTTGCAGTAACATTCAGCGACTTTAATTGGCCGTCAAATACTCTTTCCCACCATGCTTCACCTTCTGATGAGCCATGTCCTATACCTTTAGTATCATGTTTATGCTTCACTAAAATTGGTTTTTTTAAACCACCCTTTCGAAGTGCCTCACCTTCTTTCCAGCCGTAACTTTGTAAATAACCTCTTGAATCCATAATTATTGGCTTAATAGTTTATATCTGCTGAGTTGATTGCAGAAAAATCAGTAGCCAGTTGAAAAAAAAACCAAAATAAAATAAATTTAAAAATATTTTTCACAGATGTTTTCGTGCGGCGAAATAAAGACTTGGTTACAAGCAGTGAAGAACAGTCATGGTAGTTAGTTAAAAAGGGTACCAATAAATAACTACAAAAAGAACAAAATACAACAAAAGCAAGACAAAAAGAATAAAAAAAGTTTGACTCTATTATCTTTTATGCTAGAGTGTGTTGAATACTCTCTAACCTTATGGACTCCAAAATTTAAAAGTTTCAAACATTTCTATTCTGTTTTTGAACAACAGTAATGTATCTTTGTACTCAAATTTCACTTTCTAAATACCACCTTCAACATCATCTAGCAAATTTTTATCAATTTTTCTGTCTTTGTATGCCTTATAATATATTAAGTGTTTTACCTGGAGGACTGGAAGTCAATTATTGCTTGGAAACGTATCAGCTATTCCATTATCACTTACAACGTTTCTCTACTTACATATGATTACCGCAAAAATTAGGTAAACATGGATGGATTTGAGAGAAGTGGACAAGAAAGATTAATGGGAAGTCGATGATTAAAAGAGTTATATCTTACTTCTATAAGAAATACAAAAGAAGGCTTGAGTAGCATACTTCAATGAATATTGTCCTGCTTCTAAGAACTGAGGCTGGTTATCACACTCTGAACTGCTCATTATTAGAATGCAATCAAAAGACTGTTAGTAACTTTCAAAAATGATATGGTTTAAAATTTTAGTTTGAAATGAACAAAAAAATGATGAATATTCCAGAGAAAATAAAAACAGAGTGCAGAGAAATTAGAAGGGAATAACTTTTATAAGAAATAAAATAGATATCACTAAGTAAATACACGGTATCATGAAAAAAGGCAAAAGAAAAAAACACCAAAGATAACAGAAGAGTGGCATGAGAGGTGATAACAGAAACAAAAACACAAAACAAACAAAACAAAATAAAACAAAACAAAACAAAACAAAACAAAACAAAACAAAACAAAACAAAACAAAAACGAAAACGAAGTACGAAAAGGCATAATGAATCATTCGATCATCTTATCATATAACGATCCTTCAGTTCCATAAGCGGTAGATAGTAAATCAGTAACTTCAGGAACTCCAAAATCCAAGATTTCCAAATAAGTTCTAGTATGCTTTTGAACAGCAGTAATGCATCTTCTGTAATCAAATTTCACTTGCCAAACACCACCATCAACGTCATCTAACAAATTTCTTATCAATTTTCCAGTCTTTGTATCCCATATTTTCAACATACCGAGAGACCCAGAAATAACTAAATCATCGCTGTGTTCTACACAAGTGATAGCAGCACTGTGACCTCTCAGCACAAATCGCGCGTCTCCAGTTTCAGGGTCCCAAATACGAACAGTCGAATCAGCGGCTGCAGAGACCAAAGCTTTTTCAGACAGAGTGATTAAACCAACCAACATATGATGACCTTCCAATGTAGCAAGTGCTTTACCTGTATCTAAATCCCATATTTTAACCGTATTATCAACTGATCCAGTGATACATCTATTTCTTTTAACATCCAAAACACAACTATAAATTCTATCTGTATGGCCTGAAAGTAACCATTTGCATTCATATGTACGTAAATCCCAAACTCTGGCAGTTCCATCATAACTACTACTAACCAATAAGTTAGCCCAGCCGGCAACTGCACGTACTGAATCAGTATGACCCCTTAGCACTTTAACCAAAAATGGGTTTCTATTCTCATCTAAATCCATAGGTTCAATTGGTAAGTCTTCATCTTCACCGGTAACAGGCAGCTTCCAAACATATGAAGTATTATCTCTTGAACCAGTGACTAATAGTGGTGTTTTAGGAAACATTATTGGATTACCCATATCATCGGTACCAATCTTTTGAGGGGCTATAATTTCCATACATCTAACAGTGGATATATGACCTCTGAAAATATGAGTACATCTCCCCTGTTTAATATTCCAAATACGAACGGATCTATCTGTAGAGCCTGAAGCCAAAGTGTTTCCATAATACTTCATAGCCCAGACACCACCATTATGACCCATCAGAACTGAACGTAAATCGCCAGTTTCAGTATCATAAATTGTTATAGAATTGTCATCAGAGCCAGCAACAATCTTATCCTCGTCAAATTGTAGACAAGTAATAACACTTCCTCCTTGACTAGGTAAAGTTATTCTACGAGGAGTGAAATTCAAATCTTTCCATCTTCTTGATATTATAGTTCTTCTTTTATACATCAATTTAGCAACTTCGGCACTTGTAGTCGTAGCAGGCAATCTTCTCTTGATCCAACAAAATTCATTAGTAAATTGCTCATCTGTATAAACAAAGCCATCTCTTAAAAGTAAGCTCTTCCAGAACGAGTAACTTTGTGTAGATATATTATTCCAAGATTTACAAATTTCTTCACATACCAGCAGCGATTTGAAATCCAAATAACCGAAAATTTTCATAACAACTTCTGTAGGTAAAGCTGAAATAACATCTCTTCTTAAAGAATTTCTCATTAATCCTTGTAAAGATGATAATGTTAATCTATCAGTTTTCTGTAAAAGTGAACATAATAAATAATTAGTTTCAGGAGACCCTTTGGGTAGGAGATTCAAAAGTTTTTCTATAAAATTCATTAATTCTGACCTCTTTCTGTTAGGTAGCATTAGTTGTAGTAAAGCTTCGGTAGAAGGATCAATGATATTGACAATACCAGATTCATTCACTGTTGGTGTAGGAGGAGTAACCATAACGTCTTCATTTTTTTGTTGTTGCGGCTGTTGGTGTGGGTGGAGTTGTGACAGTGACTGTGATTGTGAATATTGTGTACCATCATCAGCATCCTCTTCATCATCATCATCGTCATCATCTTTGCCATTTGGATTTGTATCATTCACATTACTTGAGTGAACGGGCGAAGCACTTGGAGAAGGTAGAGGCAGTTGCTGCGATTCTTCAGAAAATGATATAGAGCCATTATGGGTTGAGTTAGAAGGTGTTAAAATTCTTGGGAGTTCTTGGTTTACTAGGACATTTGTAGGAGAAGAAATTGTTAAGTTTGCTATACTACTAGAATTTGCAAGTGTAGTAATGATACTATTTGCAGCGTTTGAACAACTTGTATCTATAAGACGTCTTTTTGAAGCAGGGGAGTTTAATGAGTTTTTAATATGAACTGTATGACCATCTTCAGAAGTTGTAGTAGTATTGACCATTGGAATAGTTGCATCAACCATTTCAGTGTCAGAAATGTCGTGCCTGGTAGTATTGCTGTCAATACCGGTTCTTTTCCTAGAGGGCTTAGAGAAACCAGAGGAAATGGGACGACGGGTCTGAAAAAATGCCGGTCTTGAAACACGAGAATTTGAGTTTAATAAAGTAGCCAACTGAGATTCTGTGTCTGTAGGTAGAGATTTACTGTTTAAATCTTGCCATGTTCCCCGAAGGTGAGGCAAAGCATTGGAAGGAGAAATGGCACGGAGAGGATAGTCTGCCCAATGTTGTTGGTCTCCATTGTTATTAGTCATCATGAAAAGTACCACTGTATCAGTAGGTCTATGAAACAAAAGAAAAGAAAACGAACTTAGTGAACAAGAAAGAGGAGAAAAGTGGTGTTTTATAGTTTCATTAGCAGACAAACACAAAAAGCTCAAGTTTCAAAAATCAACAGAGAAATCATTAACTTTCTTTTCTCGCGCAGTCGATCGATGCACCATCTCTCCAGCCACTTATTTTATAGCTTTACCTCCACAGCCACGTTCTTATGTATGACGCGCTGTATCTGAAAATTCTTGTGGTTATTAATCACCCATCGAATTAACGTGTAATTCCTGATTATCCTCTCAGTAACACAAATACAACTCTCAGTTAACTGTGAAACACTTGCTTTCCAACTTTAACCATCAATGGTACTTGAGGATTCCGATCGGAGTGTCCCTTCAAATAACGGCTACACTCAGGCTACTCAACCAACTCAGCCGAATGGTTTAGATTTATTCCACAGTCAAGATGACTTATCAACAAATTTACTTAATTCAGGCGTCATCTGCAGGCTTATCAATGCAACTAACGATAATGGAAATTATATTGACATTACTCTGAAAGAAAATAATGATTATTCCAAATCTAAACAGGAATGGATATTTGGAAGACGTGAAGAAGTTTGTGATCATAAAATCAATACCAAAAGTAATAGAATAAGTAATAGACATTTTAAAATATGGTTGAACACAAATAATAAGACAGATGAAAATATCATGATCCAAGACACTTCAACAAATGGTACTTGGATTAATGGTTCAAAGTTGATTAAAGGAACAAACTATATATTAAACCAAGGCGATGAAATTAGTATAGGGATTGGAATACCAAAAGATGTACTTAGATGGGTAGTTCATTTTCCCAAGCGTTCCGATAAATATGATACTACAAAATCAATAGATGGTAACCTTAAATCAATAGATGAAATACCAGAAGGTATTCACAAATATTTCATAGTCAAGGATGAAATTGTTGGTTCTGGTGCATTTGCAACTGTTAAAAAAGCAATTGAAAGATCATCAGGTGAAACATTTGCAGTTAAAATAATATCAAAGAAGAAAGCTATGACTAGTGGTTTAGATGGTGTCAAAAGAGAATTAAAGATATTGCAAAGATTAGAGCACCCTGGTATAGTCAGGCTAAAGGCTTATTATGAAGATGAAGATTCGTATTATATCGTTATGGATTTTGTTCCCGGTGGTGATTTGATGGATTTTGTGGCCAGTTATGGTGGTGTTGGAGAGGTTGCAGGAAGGGAAATCACTAGACAAATTTTAGCAGCAATGGTATATGTCCATTCTAAGGGTATTTCGCACAGGGATTTAAAACCTGACAATATCCTAATATCCCAGGATGATCCTGTTCTTATAAAAATTACAGATTTTGGATTGGCTAAAGGTCAAGATGCTTCCAGTGTTATGAAAACATTTTGTGGTACGTTTGCTTATTTGGCCCCTGAAGTGATAAATGGTAAATATAGCACTCAAAATACTAGAGCACGTTATCTTGGTAATGGTAGAACATTAGAAGACTCATATTCTAACAAATGTGATATGTGGTCAATTGGCTGTCTGGTGTTTGTTATTTTAACTGGGCATCTCCCGTTTAGTGGGTCACCTCAATCTGCAATGGCTAAAAATATTTTAAATGGTAATTATCATGATAAACTATTATTAGACAACGAAATCTCAGTTGAAGGTAGAGACTTTGTTAGTAGATTAATTGAAGTTGATGTTAGTTTGAGACTAAATGCAACACAAGCATTAAACCATCCTTGGATCAAAGAAATGACTTCCTATGATTCTCAAGTTAGTTTATCTCAAAGTCAATCTTATCAGGAAAGGCTATCTCAAGTTAATTCACAAAGACAACAGAGGCAGCAAAGGCAGAAACAACTGGCTCAAGTAAATCAATTAGATAGTTTCACGTCATCACCACCTAGTACTCTCCAGAAGACAAGATCTCCAGAAAACAGTAACATTAATAATAATTTTAAAATCCCACAAATTCCAAGACAATCACAAAAAACATTACAGCCACAACTACATAAGCCATCAGCAGATGCAGGAAATCATACGGATGCAATTGTTCCAGCTTCATCATTGTTAGAACCACTGGAAAATGTAAGCATGGAGGAACTTGCTACAACCAATCTTGAAATTCCATTAGGTACATTTTTAACATTAAAGCTCCTACCCGAGTCATATAGCACAATCAGACAAATTAATATTACGAAACAACACATCTTCATCAAACAAGGAACACCACAATTTTGCATTGGGCGTCTGGGAAATTCTGACTTTACGATCCACGACGAAAGGATATCAAAGTTTCATTGTGTAATCACTAAAAAAAGGCATCCGGCAATAACAGGCTCGGTGTTTGAATCTCCTGCAATGGGTCTAGAAGATGTATGGTTATTGGATTTCAGCACTAATGGTTGTTTCATAAATAAGAAAAATATAACCAAAGGTCACAAAGTTAAGATTTTCAATGGCGATAAAATTCACTTATTTATTGATAGAAAACATAAGCAGAGATTAGGTTATGAAGTTCTGATAAATGATGGAACGGGGTTGTTTCGAGATGGTGTTAAGCAAGTTGATGATCACGATGAAGATGAAATTATTACTCAAGATAGTTCAGATCAAAAACTAATGCAGAAAAAAATGAGATTGATAATTGAAGGATCATCTTCTCTTGGTACATCACCTGCTTTTACCTCTCTTAGTAGGAATGGTGATTCTGTAGGTTATAAACAGAATGAAAACAATAATGGCGATGATGAATGTTCTGTTAGTTCTAAGAGAAAATTTGACGGAGATTCGGTTGTTACTCCTAAAAACAAGAAATCTAAGAGGGTTACCTTAAGTAATCTAAGCTAAGTTAATCTTTAATCTGAGTATTTGTATTTTTACGTTTTATATTATGTTTATATTTGTTTACTTCTGTTACTTATCCTACCTTTCTTTTAAAAAAGCTTTGAAGTTTTAGTTTAATAAAAAATTGCTTTACTAGAAAATTATCAGTGCGAAGACTCAAAAAATATTTGTATTCATGTATCCAAAGTGTGGGGAATTGTGTAACAATAACATAAAAATATAACTAGTTAAAAAAACAACATATTCTTTCGAATAAAATAAAAATTAAAAAATTTAAGGTATTTTTTTTTACAAAAACTGGTATGTCAGAGTAAAACTAAAACTAAAATTAAAAATAAAAAATCAAAAAAATCATATAGGAAAAATAAGAAAACCAAACCAATAACATAATAATCCCTCCGTGACCAACATAAAAATTAAATAAAAACGACAACGAAACAGAAAAAATTAGCTAGTATACCTCATAAAAGAGCATAGTAGTAGAAACGAATGGCTAATCAGGATATCTTTTTATATAAAAAATTATAAAATATATTAGGTAAAAAGAATTAAACAGCCTTAGCCAAACCAACAGCATCCTTGCCTAAATCGTAAACAGAGTAGTACTTTCTTAAGAAAGCATCACCAATGATAGCCAATGGGCCAATTGGAGCTGGGAAATCCATCGGAGTGAAAGCAGAAATACAAGAACCGGAAACTTCTAAAGTATAATCATATGGAGAAATAGTAAAGTTATAACCATTGAAGTTAAATGTTAAGTCTGGCAAAGACGTTCTCTTAGCGCAATCAATTTGGTATTGACCGGACCATGATTTTTCAGCACCGATTTGGGCATTTAAGATTTCAGCCAGTTGGGATGGCAAAGCAATTAATGAAGTACCAGTATCAATGGCAGCACCATGGTTAATCAATGAAGCATATTCATCGCCTAAACCAATACCATCAAACTTAACTTCCCAGTAAGCCTTTCTTCTAACTGGTAACCAGGTGATCTTACCAGAATATTTAGATGAGTCAAGACCACCGAAAGTAGCGACACCACCTTCATCAGAAGTTGAAGTGTCACCTAAGTAGAAGGCAAACTGTGGCTCATCTAATAAACCAGAGTGAATAGCATTGTAGATTGGCGGAACAATCTTGTTAACAGATATAGAATCATAAGCCAAACCTAGGATACCATCGAATTTACCAAAAGCGAAGGCAAGACCTGGCTCACTTGTAGCTTCCGCAAAATCTTGTTTAGGAATAGTTAAATCACCTAAAGTTAAAGTATCTTGAGAAATATAACCTTCTAAAGAACCTGAACCATATTTAATGGCAAATTCTGTACCATTGGACTTGTAAGTGGAAGAAGAGTCATGGTCGTACTTGGTGTGTAAGTAACAAGCTAGAGAAGAACAATCCGCACTTGGAACCCATAAATTAGAAGAGCCAGTATCCAAAATAACCTTGAAAGCTTGAGGAGGAGAGCCTAATTCGATTTCAGTGAAGTATTGGGCGTTCATGTAATTGGTTAATGGAGCTTCATGACCAGCACTTTCGATGACGGCAGTTTCAACAAACGGAACAAATGCATTTTGAGGGCCATCATTTTGAATTTGAATAGAGCCCAAAACATTCTGCTTATTGAAAGTATTAATATACTTGTTTCTCAAAGAATTAATGTACTCATTAAAAGTAGTATCTTTGTAAGTATCAGAAATTGGGTGTTTATGAAGCTTCGCAGAGTGTACTTTTGCCTCCGATAAGGAAGAAGAAGAGACTAATAAAATGGCCAAAGAGGTCAAGGTAGATAGGGAAAATTGCATAGTTTGGTTTTTTGGAAGTGTTGACAAGTGCGATTGAGGACTGTCTTGGGGGAAACGAAATAAAAGAAACAGGAAGGCAAAAATGGGAAAAGAGGGTTATCTTACTTATGTTAGTTATCGTTCTCGTTTCACTGCAGAACTGAAAGTCGGAGTGCTCAGAGACCAGCCATGCCCGGAGGGCGTGCAAAGCACACAGACTGACGTCAGCGTTTACGTTATAATACAAACCAGTTGTCGGTTTTACTGTCTCCTACTTTGTGAAGATAACTGAGAAATATGTATCATGCAATCGTAAAATGTTACAGCATATATATATATATAAATGGAGTATACAATCTAACAAGTAGATGTAGAACCATAATTGGTACTACTTTTCTGTAAGTTGGCACTCAAGTTGGATTTCTTACTAATTATCTTGTGTTGATTTAGCAATCCACCTGTTTGAGACTCATTTCTACCAACCCAACTATCATCAGATAATGATCTTTCATCATTATCATTATTAAAGTTTGAATTTATACTGCTGAAAATTAAATGTTGATTCGCTTCATCATTATCGACACTATTAGGTCTTGTTGAAAAAGTGGATGTCATTTGTAAATGAGTTAAGGAAGATAATCCACCACTTGTATTTCTTGACAGTGAACGTATCGATCCTGGTCTTGGTTGATGCGGTGATAATATTTGAGATGTATTGTTATGGAAGCCATGGCTTCCATAAAGTATATGTGTATTATAATTATTTTTAATATTTTGTAAAATTTGTTGATGATGAGAAGTTAATAAAGGAGAATTATGGTTGGTATTACTGTTATTAATGTTATTATGGAGAGAACGAGCTTGTGACATGTATTCATCTAATAAGAAATCCATGGGAGATAATGGAGTATGCTCACTTAACTTTCTAACGTGATTTGGAGATAATGGAGTAGTAAAATTAATAGGAGATGAAGCATTGAGAATAATTGGTGATTTTAAACCTAACAATCGAAGTCTAGTATTTTCAGCTTGTTCTGACTTTTGTTGTTGCAATTGATGATGGATAGCTTTTTTCTTATGTAGTTGTCTTTTGCTATTATAATCCCACCTATACCACTGTAATAAAACACAAATATCAAAACTAACGGTACCCAAAGAACCAATCAAATAACTTAATTCTGCGTCCCAAAAGTCAAAAGTTATATCACCACCAACTAAAGCACTTTTACAAGTTGATAAAGAAATAGCATAGAACAAATTACCAATTAAAGCGCACATAATTAATTTCAAACTGATACCCCTTGTTGACTTTAACTCGTAATTAGTGATTAGTTGAGGAATTCTTGAGGTTAGATAAAGACAAGTGCAAGACCAAGCAAATATTTTACCAAACTTATAACTATTCATTGTTACGAACCAAAATATTATTTTATGAAGTATTGAATTGTTCACCTTTTTGTCGCCTTCATCTATATTAATAAACTGGCTGATTGGAAAACCTTGAGCTTTACTAAACCCCATCAGAAAACTTGAACTTATTAATCTACTAACACTATTATTTGGTAGTCTAAATACGGTTGCTCTTCTATTATTATTTTTATTATCATCTGACTTTATGGATATTCCACCTCCTAAATAATCATTATTTGAAAATGAGGAATCGGAAGAGCTACCTTCTCGTAGTTGTAATTGTTGATCAATAGCCAGGGGTCTGGAAATATGTTCAAGTGGAACTGAAATTATTTTTTTGCCATTATCAATATCGATATCAATCTCTCTAATAACTTTTTTATTATTGTCATCTTTACTAAGAGAATCTCTTAGCATTGATCTGGGGCTTAACATAGGTTTCATTCTGTGAAATCTTTTCTTATGATAAAATCTCGAATTTGGGTTATGATAAAGTTGGCTATAATAATAAAACTGGCCAGCCAATATTAAATCTACTATGCAATAATAAGAAGATAGTAATAACTGGAAGGTCATGGCATCAGTTAACACGCAACTTATAAAATTTAAAAAATCACCGCCAAACCAACATAATAGAAATCCTATTGAGAGACCTTCAACTGATTTTTCTGAATAGTTTTTGATAACTTGGGGTAACTGAGCAAACAACCAAGCAGTTATTGAAATATAGCCTGACCATTCAGATACAGGCTTCAAATATAGAATGAGTTCCTTTCGTGTTAAATGTAAAGTACAGTCGCCCGTCAGAAGATATAGAATTCTAACAAAAAAGTCTAAACCATGACAGTATTCATCATCTAAAGGTAATTCAATAGTAGAGTTTGTAAGAGGAAAATATATAAGGGGGGGTATTTGGGATATAATGGAGTTCATGATAGGTGTAGGTGTTAAAGATTATGTCTGAAGATGCAGTTTGTAAAGAAAACTTATGAGATAGCAGATCCTTGTTATATAAGCATGAGAAGAGGCAACAATAGACTTTCAAGAAGTAAAAAAGTTAATACTAAAAAGAATTTAGTATGGTTAGTGAAAAAGGTGGCTAATTTATGGAAATAGGGATATAAATAAAGCGCAATTAACAAAAACCAAATTAAATAATTTGATATCAGTTATATATGAAAAACAAAAAAAAAGGCATATATATCCACTAACGCACTGATAACAGCGAAGTTTTTTCACGCTGCGAAGAGTTTAAATCGATCACGATTTTGAAATCACAAGCAAAACTTAATGTGTATGTTTCAAAACAGAGCATTTAAGAAAATCATCAGATCTTCTACGTGATTTACGAGGAGCGAACCAAAAAGTAAATCAGGCACACCGAAAGCTATTACGATTAATATATATATATGTATGTATGTATGTATGTATGTATATATATATATATATTTATATATCGTTTGGACGAACTTAAATTTTATATAGTTTAAGTTATAAGTATTAGAATTATGTTGTATCATCTCTAGGTACATAGTTAATAAATTTATCTCCCCAAAAACATAATAATCCTTTCAAAGCTCCTCCAACATATGCTTTAGTAATACGAACTTTAGCCTGTTTGCCAAAAACTCTAGTAGTTATAAGAGATATCTGGTCCATGTCCGAATTTCTGGGAAGAAACAACACGATCACACAACTGTATTTTTTAAGGCTTTCCAATAATAACTCTAATGGCAGTGGCATTAACCTGGTTACATCAAATATCTCCTGTGTCGTGTAACCCGGACCTCCCCAAGGCGGTGAAGCAAATATAATGTCAACATTTGATGTTAGTTTAACTTTATTTTCTTCCCATGCGCATTTAACCAACTTTAATTTCTCTTCAACTTCTTCTTTATTTCTTATGTAAACTAAACAGTTATTCAAAGTACAATCCAAATGAATTTGTTTGTTATCAATGCATATAACTTTATTAAATCTTTTCAAAAATTGTAGTGAGTTACCACCACCACCACAAAATAAATCAACAATAGTCTTAGCTTCAGGGTAACAATGTTTGATGAACTTAGCAGTATAGATGGCTAACATTTCAGGAGTGACACTAAACCATAGCTCTTTAGTTAATTTAATTCCATCATCAAACTTGTTAAACAATCTGTACCGTGATTTCCAGTATTTCTTCAATTCTTTAGGCATTAATTCTACTCTGTTTAGAATCATCTCATTTTCGGAATCATTGTATTCTAATGAGATCATAGTATAAGAGGTAATTGTGTTAAATTAGGTAGAAGTGGATTTTCTCTAGGAATTGTATTGAAGGAAAGTAAACTGTGGGGAGGCGGTGGTTGTGGTTGTGGTTGTGATTGGGGTTATATATATGGTGGATAAAAAAAAATTAAGCAGCGCTTTAAAAGTAAACACATAAAAAAAAAATATATATTTTGAATTGACTATTAAATTTCTTAGGTTTCTTTATCTGATTTGGATCTTCTTTAACATCAACTCAGACATCGAGCAAGACCAGCTTTTTAACAAAAATAAACGATTGTTAATGAATAGCATATATATATGATAAACATAATATGAGCTCATTAGGTTATACCAGAGGTCCAATTTGTGGTGTTGACAATTGTCCTTCAAATCTTTGGAAAAGAATAAACGGTCGAAATGTCTGTCAATATGGACACGTTAACGAATACGATGTTGAAATTGATGATGAAGATGATAATTTAGAAAGGTTAGGTGTATCGGGATCCGCTCCAACCAAACGATTAACAAAAGTTGCTGGATTGACTAAGAACAGATCATCTAAAATCGACCAAATTAAATCTAATTCTAAGATTGAAGTTTTATATGGTGATGAAGCTAGGAAATTGTATTATAAAGCAGGTCAGATTATTTTGGTCAAGTCTTGTAAGTTGATTTCAGATAGGTACGGGTTACGGTATGATGTGTTTAAAAAATATGTGAAATTGTATTGGGCTGTTTTCTTAACCAAGAATTCATCACGATTATTTAACATCTCTGAGTTGATCGCATTGCTTCATCTTTCACTTTTGAAAATGAATATACCAGTTTACTTGATTGATCTACTAACTTTGGCCAGAGCTGAGGTGATCCCATATCAAAACACATATAGATTCTTGCCAACCAAGATAACGTATGGTCTGGATAAAAAATTATTGAATTTCCTAACGTTACGTAGAAACCTATTTGGAAGAGTAAATAACATGATAATCAAACTGAACTTGAAATCTGAATTCCAACAAATTAGATTGAACTATACTCCATTATTACTCAGGTTAATCTTACAGTTGAACTTACCACTGGAGATCTTTGTGTTGGTTTCGAATTTCATTAAAATGATGAGCATTGATCTATCATTCACAGACTTAGTTAAAGATAAAATACATAAGCTTCCAGAAATCAAATTATACTCTAATTTTATCATTATTGTTAGATTCTACTTTTCTAGGAATGAAGAAATGTTCAGAAGATGGTGTTGTTTATATAATGAATATAAAGATAAAAAGCCAGCACTTGACAAAACTATAAATTTGGGTAATACTTTATCAATGATGATTAATGAGTCGAGTTTTGAAAAATTATTGAATTGGAATGAAGATAAGATTAATGAATACTTGAGATTATTCGAAGATAATTATTTACCTGTGATGAAGGATCATGGAGGTTCACTATCAAACAACAACAAGAAATTTAAAGCCAGAAATAACTTACAACGTAAAATTGATGAGATTTTTAAACTAGAGGAAACTCCACCACAAGAGCATTTCGATAACCCATTGAAGGAATGGAAAAATCATTTAATAGAAATATACACAAAGTTATATTTCAAAGAAAACAACATAGATGGACCCAATCACAGAACATCGGAACAACTCGTTCCAGTGAACAAAGATACACAACATAGCCAACTTATGGACATCTTAATTGAGAAGTTCAAAACTGATACGGGATTAACATTCTTGCAAATTGATAAAGGATTAGATGTTGCTGAAATGTTATTTCATTCTTGCATGCGGAAGAATAAAGATTCTTATCATAAACAATACTATAAAGAAGATGTTTAAATTAGTTTGTACATTTACTTTAATTACTTTACTATATAGAAATCTTTCTTTAAGAAAATGAAACAACTCGTAACTAATTAATTCTACAAATGTTATTTAATATTTTCTATTTGTTGAATAATAATGATGATCTCTCATTAACATTTATGTAAAATGGGTGACAGAAGAAAACTTAGAATTGAAATGCGCCACACTAATAAACCGAAATCAGAGCACTAGCACTAGAAATAAATTAAAAACTTAGCAAGCAGGTAGAAGTAACAGCAGAAGCAAAAAAATAATTATAACAATAATAATAATCAATTTAAATATATCAAAGAAAAGCAAAGAGAGTTAAGAGGTAAATTTGAAGGAGATATAGTAATAGTAGTGGTAATTACATAAAAATGAGAAAAGGTAGCATTTAGAATAGGTAACCAATACTGTGATCGTACCACCAATCCCAGTTTTTCTTACCATCTCTGGCTGCAATTCTGTCTTCTTCCTTTCTTTCAAATTCTTCAGTTTCAGAATCAATCACGTCTTTATAGGTAACTAAATCAGCGTCTTCTGGAGAAACGGTCTTGGTTTTCATAATGATCTTGTAACCAATTAACGAAATCAAATAAACTGGAATACCAATATAACCAGTAATGAAGGTTTCATAATCAAAACCATGGATAAAAACAGTGAAGTTCTTGATAATTGAAATTAAGATACATATGGCCAATGATATATAAGTACCATATGGTTGAAATGGAGCATAGTAAACAAAATCTCTCGTTCTATTATAACCTTGAACTTTAATTGCTCTTAAGAAATACAAATAGGTGACTAAAATTGAGATCCAAGTTAATAAGCCGAAAATGGAGACGACATTGACAAAGTAGTTGAAAACCTTCTTAGAGTTTGAAGAACAAACCATAAAAGCTAAGCAACAAAATAAAGCAGATAAACCCAATGCATATACTGGAACACCATTCTTGTTAGTTCGAGCAAAAACCTTTGGCATCATACCATTGGCAGACATACCATAGACATTTCTAGTAGCAATATATAAATCAGAGTTAGTTGCAGAAAAGATGAAAAGTAAAATACAAGCATTAATCAAATGCGGTAAACCTGGAATTTTTGCATTAACAATAGCAACGACAAACGGGGATGCAGCAGCTGAAGAAGCAGCTTTCTTAGCTGCCAACAATTGGGGATCATTGTAAGCAACACAACAACCAATCAGGAAAACAGAACAGACGTAGAAAACCAAAATTCTGTAGAATGTTAATTTAATAGCCTTCTTAATAGAGTATCTAGGATTTTCACTCTCAGCAAAGGTAATACCGACTAATTCGGTACCCAAATAAGCAAACACAGCGGTAACCATCACAGACCAAAAAGAAACAAATTTAGCTTTGGATTCAGGCTCAATGCCTTTGTAAGGAGCAAATGCACCAGGATCTTGCCAGTATCTGAAACCAATTCTATCATGAGTTGGTCCACCACCCAACATAATAACTAATAGTAGCAGAATCAAACCCAAAACAGTGATAACTTTTAAAGATGACAACCAGAATTCAAATTCACCAAAGAATTTAACTCCAAAATAGTTAATAAAGACAACGATAAGCAAAATTATTGCAACCCAAACACCTGGATTAACTGTATCTGAGGAAACCCAATACTGCATGACGATTGAACCTGCAACCAATTGATTTGGTGCAACAATTAAATATTTACAAAGGTAAACAACACCAACAGCAAAACCTAGAGCTTCGTCACAGTATCTAGTAGCGTAACCAGCAAAACCTTCAGGTAGAGGAATGAAAGAAGCCATTTCACCCAAAGCACACATAACAAAGTAAACAACCAAACCAACTAAAGAGTAAGCAATTAGAATACCAGCTGGACCAGCAGTAGACAAAGCAGAGGTAGTACCAATTAAAAGACCAGTACCCAAAGCACCACCAATGGCAATCATAGTAATATGTCTAGGTTTCAAATCTTTCTTCAATCTGTTACCTTCAGCCATAGCCAAAGGAACTTCTTCAGCATTTGGATAAGGATTTGACTTTTTAATGTCTAAAGCATATTCATGGGTGTGAATTGATAATTGAGATTGATTTCTTGAGATATATGGTCTTTTCTCAAGGTCATCCGAAGAATTTGATGAACTTTTGAAGAGCATTTTGATTGTATCAGAATTCGTAAATAGAGAAGGAAAAATGAGTAAATTTAGAGAAAAAAAAAGCAAGTAGGAGGTATGTATTATTTATTGATTTTATATTCCAGTCATTGGATGGCAGCGCGTAGATCGCTGCCAATGCCAGATTAGATGTTATCTATCTATGCCTGACTACATATACCAAACAGATTAAAAAAAAAAGCAACGATATGGTTTGCAGCAATTGATTGATATCTCCAATTCACTTATCTTGCCGTTATTTGGTCAATTACTGTCACTCTAGCGGTCAGAAAATCAGGGTAGTGTGTCAGAAGACCCTGGAGCATTGGCCTCGGACCTTAGGCTCCAATGGTCGTAAGCCTTGTATAGTTTACTTTATCGACCCCACAATGTGACTGCTAAATAGAACTTAATGTTATTGGCGGGTCAAAGAGGGTGAATCTAAGAATAAGAGTTGTTGATGTGGGTAGCTACCAAAGCCGTTTACTTTAAGCTCTTATAGTTTCATATAAGACAGCTATGCACATCTACATTTATTGAACATAGTTTATCAAACAAGCAAAAAAGTATGTAATTTACTGTGTGGATGTATGTTTGTATAGCCACATATACTTCCATGTATAAGTGATAACAGATAATCAAAAGAAAACTTCAAGTAAGAAAGAGACTATCAGAGCTAAGTGCAAGTGAGGGACCCTTCCCTGTCCCATGCAGGTTTAGGACTAGCCCAACTTTTCCGGCGATGCTTGGCATTGAAATGCCTTTTTTTAGCTATTCTTCCGCCTAAACTTGTACCAATTAAACAAATGTATGTCCCAAACATGTGGATTTAGGTCGTTGAAAATATACAAACTGCTATTTAATGCCGATCAAATTAAATGGAGTTTTCATTCTTCCAATCAGTTATCAATGGAAACACTTAATTCAAGGCTTACCTAATATCTAAGTTCAGAGTCTTCTCGACGCGACGCATAACGTCGCTAACGGAATCGTCTAATAAGCGGCAAACAAAGTAATGCCGTGCTTCAAACTGATGAGCACCCTGAATTTCCAGAAATGAATTGACTAAAGCCGCTTATGCTATTTAGTATAAACTATAAAGCGCTTGCAATGGTGAAGGTTGTTGGCTCAACGGCGTAGATTGTTGGCTTAACGGCGTAGATTGTTAAAAAGAACGTAAGCACATTCTGTTATAATAATTTACCAAATAAAACGTTACTATTCACATAAATCAATCTTTTTTTTTAGAGGAGCATGTGTATATTTGTAATTTTATTTCATATCTATGTGGTCAGCTACGTGGTCAGAGGATAGGCAAAAATGCCACTGAATAAAATGTTAAAAATCAAGATTACATTATATATAAGGATTCTAAAACCAATCATTCACACATAATTAGCAATCACAAGTTTCTGTCAGCAGCATCTAATTTCTGTTGTAACTCCAATTTCGAAACATTTCTATCATTTAGCAGTTCATGCAAATCATGTTTTGTATTATTTAAACTTTTTAAAAAATCATTATAGAACTCCAACCCTTGTTTTAAATTCCCTTTTATTTCGAAATACCCTTGATATGTTTCTTCTAACACACGCAATGCATCTTCTCGTTCTTGTGACACTTTCAACTGAGATTTTTGTTGTTGGAAGTAAACGTTTAATTGATTGATCTCGGACTTAATGTCATTTTGCATTTTTTTACACTCTGTCAAAAATTTAACGTCTTTGTTAAATTTTGAAAATTCATCTTGTAATAAAGACTCGAAATCAGATTCTTGAATATCACTATTTATTTTAGTCTTGGAAACAGATTTAAATTTTGTGATCATCTTCTGCAATATGTTCACATCAGACATTTTGGAAGTTAATTTATCTAAAAATTCTTTCCGTTTATGCTCTTGTCCTCTCAATAATGATATTTGTTGATTCAACTTGAAGATAATTTCCTTCAATTCTGGATTCAATTCTAAAATTTCAGAGTTCGGCAAAAAGTCTCTAATTGAATTTGTATCCTCGTATATTCTTAGATATGGTGTTAATTGTTCGACTTGAAGATAGATAGTTTTATCTCCCATATCGGATTGGGTCAAATAATTCTCAAGAATCTCCAACTTATCAGCTATTTTAGACATTATCTCATCAAATGGTGGTAAATTCCATCTTCTTCTACCATATAATGATATTAAATTTTCATCGTCCATTTTATTCTTGGTCAAAAGATTGACAGTATTATCTAACTCAGTTCTAGATTCATGTCTTCGACTGTTAAGTTCGCTAATTAAATTATTTATGGAAGTTAATCCATTCAAACTTTGTAACTTCTCATAATGTTCAAAAATTAATGTTGGAACAGTTTGTGGCTTTAATAATGAATCTATATGATATGGAATTTTGGATTCATTAAGAAAGTTTCTATCTTCATTATCCATATCATTTAATGGTTTTTTAAAATTTAAATTGAAATACTTATCCAATCTTTCCTTGAATGATGCGCCATACTGTAATACTATGAATGGGACTAAATCGTCAAATAATGGTAAGCCGTATAAGCTTGTATCTTTTAATGCTTCTAAGGGATCTGCTAATTCTTTTGGAATCAAAGGATCAATATTAACTGCATCTTGGAACTTTGGCAATTTTTCGAATGGTGGAACATCTTGTAAATAAATTAAATCGTTATCTCTCTCAGATTTTCTCAAAGTATCATTGATCGTATTATTCAAATGATGAAAATCACTCATAACAAGGTTATTGTTGGTTGTGATCTTTTTAACTGTGCTTAGTTTTTCCGCAGCTTTCTTCAAATAAGAAATTTCTTCACCAAACTTCTCGTTATTTGAACAAATTAATGATTGTCTATAATAAGCAGCTGTTTCAAAATGAATGGACTTAATAGATAAATAATTGATCCAATCTTTTGTAAAGCAAACAGTTCGATTAGCATGGTTTAGCGAATCATTGAATGACTTGGATACTTGGAATGACAATCTAGAGACGATGGTATTTTTCATATTTCCTTTCACTGACTTAAACCAATACATCTCTTGAACTTGAGCCAAACACAAATGGGATAACGAGAGTAAAGTATCAGATCTCAATTCTAGTGGAACGAAAACTAATTCAGATATCAGCTTTTCCTCCAAAGTCTTGAGGCATCCAGCAGAAAACTGAAAATATATACCTGCTTTTTTCAATCCTTCGTCGGTGTACTTGTCTTGGTTTGTTGCTAATTGAGAATAGATTGCACTGATATTGAATAGAACATTACACTTCTCATAAAGGAATGAGTTAGATTTGTGAGGACCATCGATTCTTACACCAAGAGTCCCGTACCATGAAAAAACAACTGAATCTGAAGGGAATTTTAACTCTATTGAACTTAATTGAACATAATATCGTTTGTAATGAGCCAATAAATCCAATGATGGTGTGTAGTTTGTTGAAATATGTTTTCTTAATTGGTTTATTTCATTGAGACTCTTTTCAAATGATGCTGAAGGTTGAAAGAACTGTTCATCTATGACTAATTTTAAAGCCTGTACAAGGTCTATGGTATCTGTTTTCTTTAATGGTATGCTTAGCAGATTATTAGATATTGTTGTCATTTCTGAAAAAAATAAAATCTTTTCGAATAAGCAGCTGGTGTGGTGAATATTAGGTTTCTGTTCCACGGATCTTGATATTTTTCTTCAGATAAAGTATATAGGACAAAAATGAATGTTGTTGTGTATGGTATGCGTACAGGCGTGTCGTCAACTTGTCTGTTTTCAAGTCTTGTTATCTAAATCGATCGAGCATTGATTGCAAGAGAGAAAACAGCGAAATGATCAATAAATTCTAATTTTTAATCTTTGACCTTCGCGTTACTAGAAACCATGAAAGCACCTTCTGATGTCACTATTCAGGTGAATAAGCTTTCTTTCTATTACAAAGCAAAGAGGCATGCATTAGAATGGAACCATTGCTGTATGCCTTCTGAATTTAATGGTCCAAAAGTTACTATCTCATAAATTATTTAGCCTGTTTGTCTCTCCATACATTATTACATTATTTCCACTTCATCAACTTGCTGGCATTGACTGGTTTCGATCACTGCAAGTCATCTCTATGTAAGTTCAATAGCAATTTTCAATTACATTCGTTTCTACATCTTACCGCAATGCAATCACAAAAGCCAATCGAATTGAATTTTTATTATAATTCGAGATTCTAGATTAACTAACACAGAATCTAAGCAAAGTTCAAAACACTTACGTTTATGTATCATAACTTAAATTTGAACCTCATTCTATAAGAAAAGAAACTCTATTAAAGAGTGATGTCAATTCTTCTGTTTTTTGCTTTCTTTTTTTTTAGGAATGATTAAAATTTTAAAAGAAGAAATCCTATGGATTTCAAATGAGCTTTACTATTGTGTACATTACTAAATGTTGAATTTATTGGATTAGCGTACATTTCATTCACAAAATCAAAACCCGAACTAGTTGAAGATATTACTTGAAAAAGTTAGCGAAATATTGTTAATTCCCCAAATCCTGATCTATCAGCATACATATTATGTATATTTAATTAGTGCATTTAAAGAATAATGAAGCCAATACATTAACATGTTGATCCAGAAGAAAGTAAAAGTAGGCATATATATATATATATATATATATGCTATTATACTTTCAGAAAATGAATCATCTGTTAAGAGAATTAATGTAAAGTTGATGTTGATGATTAAGAAAATATTATTTACCCCCTACGGGTATAAAAATAAATAATTGTTGAGTGAGCAGTTAAATTAATTAATTAAGTTGTCATCGGTTCTGTCAATAATTTATGCAACATGTAAAGTGTGTAATTTTTAAAGGTGCACAGATGTACTGGGTTTTTGTAAAGCGGGAATCTTTTTTAATTCTTCCAAATTTTTCCGATTGTGTTTCGTACATTTCCTTGAATAACAAAAGATGAAGGTTTTTCCCTTTTCAGAGATCATCTACCATTAAGATAAGAGTACGCAATCTCCTTTATCATAACTTGATCTATTATGATTTGTATTAATTTCAATTCCCAAAAGCACCTTTAATTTAATAAATAGTTACACATCTGAATTCCTTTAAAATCAAGCATTTGTGCAATCAAGCATGAAAGTATTTTACTTTGTAAAATACTTCTTTTGAACCACATGATCAAATCGTAAGTTATTGACACGTAATATGGCATCAGAATTTGGGAAGCCATGTTATGTTGTAGTGAGAGATTATCATTTTATATATACATAAGCGGATAGAGGGATACATGTACGCACTTGTAGGTTACATTTCTCTGTCCAAAGTTAACCGTAACCAGGGTTTCTTGGAGGATATATTAACAATGATTGTGGTGTGATTGTCCCTATTTGGAAATTCACCAATCATAAAGCGTATTTCAATACTAAAATAGTTAGATCTTGATCCAAACAAATATACACCATATTAGTTGAGTGATTTAGGGTTGTTATCAAGATCCGCGTATATCAACAAACTAGTAAAGGAGACAAAAACAAATTACAAAAAAGCAAAGTTAAATGTTTTCGCGTGCTGCGAGTGCTGTGCGTATTGGATTATAATTTTTAAAGTGATATTGTTATGTAATTGTGGACTTATGCATCGAAAAACATAGGAGATATTCGCCTAATTTAAGCAGGTAACTTCTTCGCTTTTACTTGCTATACTAGTTTAACCTGTGTTTAATCATGGAGGAAAAGTGCCCCACATAGTAACCTAATTTTACCTTGATTTGGAAATATAAATAAGTTATACTATTTTCAAGACCATATATGTTTACGAGTAAAATTCAATCTAAAGAGTTTTGGACCATCAGGAAGAGAATAAAATGATTAAGTTTTAAAAACAAAGTTTATATGTTTTCAGTTTCTATTACAGAATTCATAATTGAAGATCTTAATTATTTATTCTATCATCCAAGCTTGTATATCCAAAAAGGTCCCATGTTTCCACTGATTAAGGAAGTACATATCGCAATTTTCATGCTTACATATTTGCGGATCCGAGCACTATCCATCTCAACAAGTAAAGCATAAGCGTCGCCGGAATTTATGAGTAAGAATCTAATCTAAGCTTTTGTGTTAGCGCCCAATGTTAGCGTCTTGCAAAACAGAATCGTACGATGAATGGGCATAATATATATATATATATTTAGTTCAACCTTCAGTTGTAATTGTTGCAGAGATAATTACTTCTTGCAATTATTAAAATTGTAGTGCTTTAATTGTATGTGTATAATTAAAGATCATAAAAGATCTATATATATTAAAATTACAACATAGAGCAGCTTTAAAAAAGTAAGCGTTAAAAAAATTAAGATGAAAAAATACGAAATTGTATATAAAAATTAACCGAACTAAAATGAAAAAACAAAGCAATAAAAATATAAAACATGAAAAGAAAATAACAAAAACAAAAACAAAAAAAAACCACACAGACTGTGAAAAAGATAGCGCCAAATCCCAAATAAAGTAAAACCGTGAAAGCATCATCCGCTAATAAGAAATATCAGAAGTTGATATTCATAATAATATATGCATTTCTATCTATAAATCAGTAACAGGTATCTTAGCATAATAACTTTGTAAAGCTCTTCTTAAAGCGGGGGCCAACTTGTTCCATTCCAAAATTCTAACTTCTTTATCAAAACCTCTTGGTTTTCTAACTTCATAACTCATTATCCTTTGAGCTAATTCATTTCTTAAATCAGAATTTGTCTTTCCTGGAAATTTGATGGTGGATGAAGATATTCTTTTAGAGCTAATTGGTTTTCTTGACCAGAAGGGAACCAAATTAGATCTAATTCTTCCTCTTTCTTTACGTTTTTCACGAGCATCAATGCTTGAACTTCCTATCAATAATTCAACGATTTTTATAACTTCAACACTGGTAATGTAATATTTTCTGTCTAACTGAAATTCAGTAGTTTCATTGTCACAAACAATCATACTTTCGTCATCATCAGCAAAACTTCTATTAGAGGCACTTTCTAGGCATGAAACTTCAACGACATCAACTCCTTCTGGTGCTGGGGTGGAATCTAAGTTTGATTCAGCAGCACCAAGTATTGAAAAAGATGCAATAACCTCATTTTTATGTTGTCTTCTTTCAACTCTGATAATTCTTCTTCTATCCTTCATTTCTTCAGGAGCCCATGTTGGAGAGCAAACAGATCTATGATCGGCATCAACCAAAGTTAGCTCACATTTCAAAAATTCAAAGCCAGGAGAAAACTTGTAACATTGAGGAGGTCTACTAATAGCACCACCTGCACTTGTACCTCTAATCAGCTCATAACGACGTGATTGAAAACTATCTAATGTAACTCTAGGTTTGAAGTATCTTGGATTGTGTGTGTGGGTAGCAGAGGGAAGAAGATGAGTACCATCAGATAACAAATCAGTTTCAGATTCAATTGAATGAACAGTGTCGTCAAAAAATTGTTTTGGATGTTGTTCAAGAAAAGGGGAAGATAGAACTTGTTGTAAATGTTGATGTTGTAATGGTTGTTGTGTGTAAGGATCGGCAAAAGTTGATTGATAAGGTGGGATTGCTAATTCAGTTGCATCGCTATATGGAGTAATAGTGAATGAGCTTTTAGATTCAAGTTCAGAATCGATACTCTGCTTTCTAATAATCGTAATGCTTCTTGTGCTTGGGGGGGGACTACATGCAGAGGCTGGTGGGAACATCGAAGTTGAATGTGATGATGAACTAGGAGCAACTATTGTTGGGATAAAAGTCGCTTGTTGTTGTTGTTCCTGTTGCTGTTGCTGCTGCTGCTGCTGCTGCTGTTGTTGTTGTTGTTGTTGTTGTTGTTGTTGTTGTTGTTGTTGTGAATGTGGGTGTAATTGAGAT
Source organism: Ambrosiozyma ambrosiae (assembly GCA_003705185.2). Lineage (NCBI taxonomy): Eukaryota > Fungi > Ascomycota > Pichiomycetes > Pichiales > Pichiaceae > Ambrosiozyma > Ambrosiozyma ambrosiae. The sequence continues at coordinate 28,261 of PPHU02000056.1, forward strand.
TGTGACAACAGCTGCAATTGTTGTTGTGATGGAGCAGATAATGACTCATGTTGTGGTTGTTGATCGTAGAGAGAGTCATCAAAAAATTCGGTAGAAGAACGTGAAAGTTCATCAGTTTGTAAAGAAATGGAATTTTGTGGTAGTTGAGTAGAGAGAGACTGACTGTTTGTGTAATAGTTGTATGATGATTCTAAGGTAGATAAAGGTTGGGATACTGGGGTAGACGCCGGTAGAGCATTGAAGCCTGTTAGGTATAGGTCGTTCAACTCCTCATCAAAAATATTGTCCATGTTCTGGTTTTGGTTTAAAATTGAAAGATCCTCGTTATACTGAAAAGTGGAATCTGTGAATCCTGACATGAGCATTTTATATGTATTTATAACAAAGTAATATGAGGAATAAGTGGTTTATTGAACAATGGTAAATATGAAGATAAAAGTGTTGTTGAAAATTAAAAGAAGTTGGAGCAGTTGAAATGTGGATGGAGATGGAGAGGAATCGTGTTTATATAAATAAACCATCTGACGTATCATGGTATGCAAGCGAATTAACTAGACAAACAATACGCGAGAACTTTTTTTCTTTTTTGAGCTCAAAAATACCGTAGATCAATAGAATATCTGAAGCTTAGCATTTCTCGCGGATTTATGAGCTGTGCAAGAAGCACCATAAAACCAAAAATCAAATATTATACTGAGAACATGGTACAACTGCGCGTGTACGCGGACCAAGTCGCGGAGATAGCAGAATTCTTGAGATGCTGCATGTCTCAATACTATTGGTTGCTTTAGAAGCCGATTCATCTTGTATGTATATACTTTAAAGCTCTTCATAAAATTAAATATATAGCAGTTACATGCAAATGTTCGCATGAAAACGTCATATCTATAGATATAGGATAAATTATTTAGTGATATGCAATTGTGAGATCGAGAGGGTTAATCTCTGGAATAACTTGGTACATTTGGACATCGTTAAATGTATGTAAACCAAATTAATTTTATGGTTAGAATTATATTGCTATCGATTATACCCTAAGATTAATGATAGCCTTGTATCAATTATCCATGACGTTACTTAATATATATATCTTATAAAACTATAGTTGAATAAATGCATCATCAGTTTCGACGATAACATATGCATCGCTTTGTTATATTGGATATCATCAATACAATAAAATATATTATTTTCGTATGTATTCCAAGACCGCTATCGAAGAAAAATTGACATATATTATGTGTCTACACATGTCATGTTTAAATATACTTGAAGATAGATGCATAGCCCACCTTTAAGAAAGAGTTATACAAAATTTAAAGTTTTGTGTGTAAACAATTACAATTGTTGAATTATATTCTTTCCAATGACACAGTAGTCACATTTGGACTCAGAATACAATGCTCATTTTTATAGATGTAATGTTTTAAAATATTAATAAGAAATCTAAAACTATCATTTATTTATATGAATCAAATAAAAAGAAAAATAATAGCAGAACCCAATTTAAGTTTAATGTTATATAAATCATATATGTTTATAATAATTATAATCACAATCATATATGATTAAAAAGACATTAATTAATAAGTATATTTGTATAAATGATAATCAAAAATAATAAAAAAAAACGTGTATAATTTATTTATGCAAAATAATATAATGAGAATATTATTATAATTCTATAGCTAACATATTAAATGGATGATGTAGAGAAAGATATGTTAATAAGAAGAACTCCATTGAACTTTATTTTATTTGATTTAAATTATATATAGTATGTATAATATATACCATATTTGGATTATCGATTATACACACAGGTTAAATGAAGGCTCGCGTCTATAGAACAAAATAGAGGTAGATATAATACATCACCTGTATATTATTTACCTCGGCTTATATATATAATATGCCCATTTATATATAAAAGTTTTGTAAATACCCTATACATTAAACAAATTTCGGGTTCTTGCTTCATATACGCGATTATAGTTTAATTTGAGCTCGCCGCATACACTGCCACCATATGCCACATTAATTTAAATGTATTACCGCGCCCAATGTATGTAATATCCGCGACCCAAACTCTATTTGCACATGTCCTACCTTAATTAAGATATACGATTGGCCAATTGACCATTTAATTTTCTGACCGTTTAAGTAAATGCATGACGGGGAGTTCGCGGACGCGCGATTTAAGCACTTCTGAAAAGTAAAATGATTTGAGTATGGTTGAAGTAGCATCTACTTAATATCACGCCGATGTGGACGTTTTCAGTTGTTATGGTTAATTAAGATTCATTAAAAGCTAACTTATACAATGCAAATACATCACCCAAATTTTAAAAAGGTAATAAAGTGAAAATGTTATGGCATTCATGCAACGAAACATCTTTCTAAAATGCAGAGAATCTTTGTTTTAAAAGTCAATTTGTGTTTAAACCTCCCGATAATCTAAAAGATATATTGAAAACAATGTTGTGTGCTCGGTAAATTAATAATAGGAACAGTGTAACGGGAATTAAGAAAGAGACTAAAAAGTTAATAAATAATTCAAATAGATAGATTGAAATCTGCGAATATATCGCAAAATTAATTTGCGTGCGTGTAAAGATTAACATATTATAAAATTCACTCGTTATCCTCTTTACCCCTCAATGAATGGATCTATTTATCGAACTGAAAGAAAGGTAGCTATTGTAAATAGTACATAAAACTATATAAACTAGGGTAAAAGAAATACAATAAATAAATATGTAAAATTAGAAATGAAAACTTTTGATCACTAATAATTGAGTTGGAAGTTAAGGTGAGCCACCGCTTGAGACTACTCGCTTGAGATTTTGTATTATTACGTAATCAATCAAGCTTGAAAATGAAGAACGCGAACACGAAAACCTAACGATAGTTGGTTCATTTATTTTTGTATATACTAATCTAGCAAAGCCATACCTGTGTTTAAACAAATCCCAACTTTCACATTCAATGTGATTCGATGACGCAAAATTTGGAGAATTTCTCAAAATCACAAACATTATTATCATTATTAAATAATTCAAATGTTAAAAGTTCATCAACTTATTCATCAGGCATTTCAAAACTTGATTCAACTTTGGAAGGTTCTAATGGGTTTAAAAAAGGCTGTCTATATGATATAAACTGTGTTCCGGGAATAGTTGGAATGTGGCCATTAATATTTCAAGTTATGTTCAACTGCCTCAGTAGTGAACTGTCCCAAGGGAAAAAGAAAATCCTAATATTTCAAAATGTAGACAGAATACCATGGTTTCAATTTAAGAATAATAAGAACTACAGGGTAGAATATAAATCATTAATTGATATTTTAGAAGTTAAGACATTAGTCCAACTGATTGTTATTTTACAAGAATTAGATTTTTCAAGCTATGAGATGGTTATAATTGACGGATTTCATGAATTTTATCAATCGGCCCAAATGAATATTAAAATTGCAAGAAATGGTGGAGATCTTTTAACCTATACTTCAGACGGTAGAACTTTAAATAGAAATGGTTTAAAGAGAGATATAATGGGTCAGCCTATTATTAACCCTGGTAAAAAACTCGACATTATTTTACAAGAGATTATGGTTTTACTAGGCTCAATCGCCACAACAAATGACCTTTTTTTCATAACTACTGGTAAAATGCAACCTCATACACAGAAAATTCCAGAGGAAAGCTTAGAGCCGTTTCATGACGATGATTCAGATGATGATGTTAATAATAAAGATCGTTACTTTATTCAAAGAATTTTAGTACCTGTCATTTCATTAACTGAACCTTCTTCTAACTATTTTACCAATAGAATCATTTTATTTAAAGATTGGCTTATTAATGATCCTTCTTCAGGTGATGTAACTTCTGGAATTGATAAATCATTGAATATTAATGATTATATTAGGCTAATAGAATCTAATAATATTAAAACTTCACCTCATTTCTTATGTACTTCAAATCATTCTGGCTCAATTAGTTTCACTTCTGGTTGGTTTCAAATAAACAATGAGTGTTGTGATCTAATTGATTCTGAACTGCTCGTTGGAGTCAAACGAGACTCGTCAAATCAGGAGGAAGAAAGACATCTAGAATTGTTTGATACTAGTCAGCGTGATATTTCTTTAGACCAAAACATTCCATTAGATACATCCACACAGCAAGATCATTCTAGCCATTTATACAAGAATGGTAAATTTACAGAACCTCTAACTTTATCCAAAGAATTTCATGATGAAACAGGGGTTGTCCCTGAATCACAATGTTAACTTTACAATTTATATATATTTTTCGAAAAAAAAAATAAAAATCGACAATTAATATTCGATAGTAGAAAGTGGAAAATATTAAAACAAAAAGGTAGCAAAAAAGTGATATGCAAACAAAAAAGCAAGAAAATATAATGTAATAATTGAATAAATGGGGAAGAAAAAATAAGAAAAAGCGATAGAAAAAAAAAGCAAGGTGAGTAAAAAAGTGAGAAAGAGTTGATACGTAAAACAAAATAGAAATTAACTGAAAACAATTAAACAACTAATCATCTTCATTCATGAAATATTTGTTTCTACTGTCAATCTTAGAAAGACTGTTATCCTCGTTAGTTGGAGGGGATCCAGACCACTCAATCTTACCCTTTTCATTGAACCAAGCATGTTCGTCAGAAACCTCAATAATGCCCCTTAAATTTCCAATCTCAGCAGTGGATAAACCCATTGGATCTCTTGGAATCCATAAAATCGGGCATTTGGCTGAGACATCCGGATAATCATAAGCATGCTCAACCCATTCTTGGTTTTCTTTTGGCATTTCATAATAACTGACTGGGATATAGTTTCTCAATGTATAAAAATTCAAGTATCTCCAAGGTTTAAAAAATTTAATAATTGAATTAACTTGACTTGTACTACCGGAATAATCTTCGCCATCAGCTAATAATGGAACAGAAACAATATCGTCTGTAGTACCACCTTTCAAAATTTTTAAAGCTGTATTATTAATTGTTTTTGAATCATCTGAATCTTCACCCGGGTCAGCAAATGGTGATCTAATATCATCATAATCGGCAGAGGTCACCCTGTCACCATCTGATGGCAATGTATTTGAACAGTTTGGAGCCCACGACAAAGTTTCTGATTTTCCATCTAATGGCCTCATAACAGTATTTGGTAAAAGCAACATTAAATCATCAAAAGCGCTACTCAAATTGGAATGGAACCATATTGTAACACCAATTAAGATACCTTCTACAAAAGCACTACCCCAACTTTTTGAAAAGGCAAATAGACCTAATAAACAGCCTTCACCTAAATAAACACCAACCAAAGTTTGAAATAAAGCCCTTGGATAATGCTTACCCATTGAATCTATACCTTTCTGATTAACAAATATAACATTATATAAATAAGTGAAATATAAACAGAGGTAACCCGCAAAAGTAAATAGCATGATAATAGGTGAAATAATAGAATAGGTCAAGAAAATAACTGCCAAGTTACTGTAAACAGGAAAAGTGGTACCCCATTTGTATGTATTCAAATTTGTAAATCTATCCCATTTCTTTCTTGGTGTGTTATCGAACAGTGAACCCATAACAAAGAATAGAATTAAGGTAACAATTTGTAGTAGGGCCCCGCCTGAAATAGAAAAGCCTTGTAAAGCCATATAAGAGATGTAGAAATTTGAAGCTTTTGGAACATTTGAAGATAATATTTTCATGGCACTTGAAGGATTTTCAATAATTTGAGTAGCAGTGGAAGCAATAGAGGAAGAAATTGTTGTAACCAAGAAAACTTGAATAACTTGAAAGGCAAAATATGAATGTTGAGTAAAAAGTTCAACTCCTTGTTCAGTAGCCTCACCTCTTAATTTACCCATAGCTCTAATGAACATCGGTAAGACCATCATTAAAATAGTTAACATGACGGCTGGTAGTAATGAGGTGATTAAACCTAAGAAGACATTAGGAAGTTTATAAATGAATCTTAAGAAAGTTAATTTGTTAGTTAAATAGGTCATATTTGATATTAAACCGACAACAGCTACCGGGATAGCCCAGAAGATAATCACAACAACAATTGCAGTAGTAGCTGCTGTGGTTCTTGGTAACCTTTCCCACCAGAATAATCTCATATTTGACCATACAATATTTTCAGGATTGACTCCAATATGCTTGGGAGTGAAATGGAAAGGTTGATCATGTATCCTAGTTTGATAAGCTAATTGAGCATAGTATTGATTTTCAAATTCAACTGCGATTGAATTCATAGGTTTGACGGTTCTATATGATTGTTGTAGTTCTTCAATTTCTGAATTCATTTTCGGCAATTCCTCCTTACAATATTCAATTATATCAACCTTTTCACCAAAAAAAAATAAACCCTTTCTCATTGTTGGCCTCTTTTTTGAAGGGACATAAAAAACCATTTCGTCAGCTGGTTCAATAGTATGTCCCTTCTTATCAGCTTTTAATTTAGCTTTCATTGCTTTTGATAACAAACTAATCAAGGCTCCCTCTAAATCCATAGCTAAATTATCTCTTTTCCGAACTTTTTTAGCTAAAGACTTTTGACCTCTTGCTACCCACACTCTTTTGACACCTTCAAACAATTTGAAAAATTGTTCTTCATCTAAATATTGATCAGTAACGGTTTGGAAAATCACTGTTCTAGAACTTAATCTTTTAGCATAGGCTGGAGAGGTCTGAATTAAATTTCTTAAATTTACATAAAAATAAAGTTCTCTGTAAAGGACAAACATAATCATACCATAAAATAACCAAGATACAACAGCATGGGCGTAGTAAGTACTTGGAGAACCACAATTAGAAATACTAAATTTATCCAAACCAACTTCACCCTTCCCATTAACAGTATTTGCAGGAAAGAGAATGGTAAAACTAGTTGTACCACCTAATGCAATTAATGCAATAATTGCAATATATCTGACAAATAAATAGCTATCAAGACCTGCATGTTCAATTATGTAATCTGGTTTAAAAGATATGGATACTAGTGCTCTTATCCAACCAACAGGCTCTCTGGGTAAAGGATCCGGTTTTCTAGCTGTTGCCTCTGGAGTTAAATCAAAACTGGACCTTGGTTGATAGATTCTTTTAAATTTCAATCTTAAGATAAAGAATCCTGAAAGGAAAATAGCCAATATAATTAAATTGGTCACACAAGCTGTCACAATATCTCCAGTTGATGTATTTTTGGTATCTGACATTTTCTGGTATTAATAACGTTTAAGTCAAATTAGAGATAAAACAAACTGTATTATAACTACTCAACAGTATAATATAAATATGTAATAGTTGTGATAAAAATAATACTGCTATACATGTATATGTGACAGCAGTAAATATATATATGTAAGATTAATTAAGACAGGCAACCAAAGACTAACACGACTTATACTGGAAAAAGAGAGGGGCTATTTAGTACACATAACAAAAAGTAAAGGTTGGTTGTTTTGAAGTTGTTTTGGATTTTGCTTATATTTGGAAGCGAAAAGAAATTAATTCGCCCAAAAAACGCAAGGCAAATCTAAAAACGGCACAGTAAACAGCCTTAGTAACACAGGTGGCTTGTGCACTCTCACTTTTACCCAATTTCCGAGCTTCAAATTAGTATTCTTTTTAGTCATTTATTTACATCAAACCTGTAACCATCGATAGCTCTCACATAAATTTATAGAATCAAACTCAACACCGATTAAAACATTGTTTTTTTCTCGATATAGATAAATATATGAATGGTTATAAAAAATATATTATAAATATTTTCAACCATTAAATCATTTTTCATGTATATCTTGCATCATGCTTCTAGATATATAAGTTTCTTTCTCTTAGAAGCTATACTATGCATACTTAATTATATATAGTTTTCTCTTTTAGATGTTTTTAAAATTGACTATCAAGAAATATATAAATGGAAAATAATATATTCACTTTACAATATGTGCAGCATATTCTGAGTATTTAGTTGAGAAAGAAGATATGTTCCAACTAGTATATTCTCCTCTTTCGGAAAGTTGTGTTTACCTAAGTAATATTTATGATGCGGAGAGGGAGATAATGGAAGCAAGCTTCAGTCACGAGGCTGGTTAAAGATTATAAAAAAGATATAAGGGGTAGGTACCTTGATTGCAAACTTTAAGGTTAGATAAATTGCGCAGCATATACGCGAATGCAGGTAACATAAACTTAATATGTACACGTGCGGTAACTGAATGTTATATAATTATACTTAATTAATTGCAGATCCCAATTAACTCTAAAAAATATTTTACTGAACGCGGTTACTTTTACTTTTATATAACTTTAAACTTTTATTATATACTAGAGCATGTATATATATAAATCTTTTTTTTAAAAAATGAGTTTAAAAATTTGCAGAAATTGTACAAAATTTGGATCATGTCTAACAAATATATTCAACTATATATATATATATATATAAAAACCTCAATTTTAGCTAGGCACATATAGTGAATGTATTATAAGTCGCCTAATTAGTATAAAATTAAAGGCCATGCAATATGCGACTTTACTTACAGTATTTGTATATAGTTGAAAATAACCGCGAAACACCGTAAGTAGATGTATGCTATTCATGTGATTGAAGTTCTATCTATTATATCTATGCATATAGAGTCCTTTATCCAAGATATCAACCATATTTACTATTTATATATATAATTAAATTTCGCGAAATCATATTGTTAAACTTGTATATATAGCCCAATTATTTTAAAATATATAAATATTTTTGAAACAGCGTGCTGAGCAAATTCGTATGTAAATTTACCTGCATATATAGGTAAGTGATGCCATAAAGTATTCATACACATGCATTTTATTTATAACTAATAGTCATCGCTTGACTTGGTCAGTGACTTCTCCTAAATGCTTTTTGAAGTAACTTATTGACCTAACAATATGAACATGTATGTAAGTTGTCCAGATTTTTTATTGACAAGCATGTCTTGGACTTTCTTTCAGGGAAAGGTATGAGGCTTCTCTTAAAGGTCCTAACGAGAGAACGATTTCTACAAATTTTGATCATCGAACACATACAATACTTATAACCCAGTACTTGTTAGATATATTACTATACTGATCTTTAATATACATCATAAACTTTATATTTTCAATCTATACGTCGGCTGCTCAAGAGTCAATTTTTAATTATACCTTCATTTCAACTTATCGCCTCGTTTTTTTTTACAATATAAAACTGCACCTTAAAATGTAATCACATAATCACGTGTTTAGTTAGAAAAGCGAGAGCCATTTCTTAGCGCATAATTAAGATTTTACAGGAGTATTTAGCAAGAAGAATTCTGAAAATTTAGAATATAAATCACTTTCAATCATACAATAATAATTTTAAACTGTAACTAATAAGTTTTACAGGAAACCTAAATCAAAGGAGTTGATAATTAGAACCTACAACTCGATTTATCTTTAAAACCATATATATAAGAAAATTACCTATTCCACTGAAAAAGGATTTCCGGAATAGAAATATTTATGGATTAAACAGCCAATTAAATAGAAGTTGAAGATCAAGGATCAGCTCACAATCCTTATCACTCAGACTCAGATTCAGGTTCAGATCCAGATTCAGATTCAGATCCAGAAGTGAGATTTGCTCTTTGAAGGACGGGTAATCAACAAAAGTGGCGGTACATGATGCTTTGCCTTTTTTACTGCGCCTTTTATATTTTGTGGCAACAGCGAGTGATCGATCATCCGAAAAGTAAAACATGTGTCAACATTAACAAGAGATCTCGATTTGAGGCAAAACTGCAGGTTTAGTTTCTTTCAATAGATTCCATTATATCATTTTTCTATCAACACAAACTTCTATTCTTAAATACCTACATTTGTTTGGCTTATACACTTAGTTGAATTTTGAGCCTGTTATTCTTCGGATTGCAATTACCACCAATTATTAGACTTAGAAATAGATAGCATAAATTTACAATCATGGATGAACAATTAATCCAAACAATCAACAAACTACAGGATGCTTTGGCTCCATTAGGTTCAGGCTCTACCTCCCCCGTTGATTTACCTCAAATCACTGTTGTTGGTTCTCAATCTTCTGGTAAATCTTCTGTTTTAGAAAATATTGTTGGTAGAGAATTCTTACCAAGAGGTACGGGTATCGTTACGAGAAGACCTTTGATTTTACAATTAATCAATAGAAGGGCTACTAAAGTTTCAGGGGCTTCAAGTTCTGACCTGATCAATATTGAAACAACCGATTCACATGGTCAGAAGACCGAAAATAATTCTGATGAATGGGGTGAATTCTTAAACTTGCCTGGTAAAAAATTCTTTAATTTTGATGATATTAGAAAAGAAATTGTTGCTGAAACTGATGCTGAAACAGGTAAGAATGCTGGTATTTCATCTGCTCCTATCAACTTAAGAATATATTCTCCTCATGTGTTGACTTTAACTTTAGTTGATTTACCAGGTTTAACAAAAGTTCCAGTTGGTGATCAACCAAAGGATATTGAGAAACAAATTAGAGCAATGATCTTGAAATTTATCTCTAAACCAAATGCCATCATTTTAGCTGTTAATGCTGCTAATCAAGATTTAGCCAACTCGGATGGTTTGAAATTAGCTAGAGAAGTTGATCCAGAAGGTATGAGAACAATTGGTGTTTTAACTAAAGTTGACTTGATGGATGAAGGAACTGATGTTATTGATATTTTAGCTGGTAGAGTTATTCCATTAAGATCTGGTTACGTTCCGGTCATTAATAGGGGTCAAAAGGATATTGAAAATCATAAAACTATTAGAGCCGCTTTACAAGATGAAAGAAACTTCTTTGAAAGTCATCACTCTTACAGCTCAAAAGCTGCTTACTGTGGTACTCCATATTTAGCCAAAAAATTAAATGCGATTTTGCTAAACCATATTAGAGCTACTTTACCAGATATAAAGATGAGGGTTGAGATGGCTTTAAAGAAATATCAGCAAGAATTGAGTGCTTTGGGTCCCGAAATGGCTGAATCTCCAAGTTCTGTTGTTTTAAGCGTTATCACTGATTTTTGTAACGATTATACAGGTATACTGGATGGGCAAACAAAAGATATCACTTCAAATGAATTAAGTGGTGGTGCTAGAATTAGCTTTGTTTTCCATGAGATTTTCAAAAACGGTGTATATGCGTTAGACCCATTTGATCAAATAAAAGATTCTGATATCAGAACGATCATGTACAACTCATCAGGTTCTGCTCCATCTTTGTTTGTTGGTACCCAAGCTTTTGAAGTTTTGGTGAAACAACAAATTCGTAGATTTGAAGAGCCAACTTTAAGATGTATTGCATTAGTTTTTGATGAATTAGTTAGAATACTTTCTCAAATATTATCACAACCTGAATTTTCAAGATATCCAGGTTTGAAAGAACAAATATCTCAAATTTTTATTCAATATCTAAGAGAAATTGTCATTCCTACAAACGTATTTGCAGTTGATGTTATAAAATCTGAAGAAACATATATTAATACGGCTCACCCAGATTTATTAAAGGGTCCACAAGCGATGGCTATCGTTGAAGAAAAGTTACACCCAAAACCGGTCCAGGTTGATCCAAAAACTGGTAAGCCATTGTCACAACAACAACAACAACAACAACAAAAGTTAGCTTCTCCTGCTGTTGATGATGATAAATCTGGGTCGTTTTTTGGTGGATTCTTCTCATCCAAAAACAAGAAGAAGTTAGCTGCAATGGAAGCTCCTCCTAATATTTTAAAGGCTTCTGGCCAAATGAGTGATAGAGAAACGCAGGAAACAGAAGTTATTAAATTATTAATCCAATCCTATTTCAATATTGTTAAAAGAACAGTCGCTGATATGATTCCAAAAGCTGTTATGTTGAAGTTAATTATTCAATCTAAATTAGAAATTCAAAAGGTCTTGTTAGAAAAATTATACAATAACAAAGATCTTGAAGATTTAGTTAAAGAGAATGAAATTACAACTGCTAGAAGAAAAGAATGTAAGAAGATGGTAGAAGTCTTGAAGCATGCTGCCGAAATTGTTTCAACTGTCTAGTTTTATTTATGATTGCCTGTGTCTTTGTGTTAACATTTTTTATTTTGAATTCTTAGATGTTTTGATCAATTTTAATTAATAGTTTTTTCCTTGCATTTTGTTGTAACTACTTTCATATACTTTACCATACCTTATTTCTAGTCCTTTACTCCATCATTTTTATTTTTGTGTCTATTTTACTTATCTCTACTTCTCACTTTTTTTTTGCCTTTCGAATAAATGATAGTATAAATAGCTGCATTTGAAAGGATAATAAATGGATAAATAGGTTGTCTCATAGGAGATGAAGAACTAGTACTGAATTCTCGATTCTCACATAATCGGTGTTTGAATTTTTCGCTTCAAATGTAAAATGGACAGCTGGAAGGCAAATAAGATTCCGATCTTCTCATATAATCCACGGACCACTTGAAAATTACCAAGTTGAACTATTGTATTGTTGTCTCTTAATTTCAGTTATTCCATATTATTGTTCATATAGCAAAGTTTAAAGTTCTCAATTTTATAAAATGATGGCGTTGCTGATGCCTAGATGGCCGAACAGACCAATGTTCGAACTACTTTCTAATTTGAATAAATCTGTTAACCATAACCTATTCAAATCCTTTTCCACACGTTCCATTAAACATTATCATCAATTCACAACCAATGGTCCCCGCTCGATTAACTTAAACACGATACCTACAACTGTATCAAAATCAGCACTCGGAAGATTTTCAGTTTTTTCAAGATATAATTCTTCACAACAACCAAACAACAATACTCCAAAATTTGATAAAAATGGTGATAGAATATTCAGTGATGAAGAGGCGGAATCTTTATTAAAAGAATTAAAGAAAATATGGGGAAATTCTTCTCTTGATGAGGTTCAATCTAGAGAGAAATTAAAAGAGCTACTAGATGAATATCAAATGGGTGGTTTGGTTTCACCTTCTGCTACAAAAATTATCAATGCTATATTAACAGATCAGTCTGCCCATGTTCCAGGAGAAAAAATTAAGAACATGCATACCTTTCATAAAACTTTGATGGATTATCATCTTACCAAGCAAATGGAGTTTAATTCTAAATTTGACAGTAAAGATAATACCCCTCCTCAATCTTCAAAACATAATGGCTTTAAAAGTGACAGTCAAACTAGTGAAAGTGAGGCTAAAGAATCTTCAAAGAATGATATTCCAGAACAGAAACCTTTTAAACTTGACACAGGAGCAATTGGCAAAGATTTGATTTTAAATATTATTGCGATGTCTTTGGTTTTAAGTATTGCAGCTTTATTCGCCGGGTCTGCTGAAAAAGAAATAACTTTTCAAGAATTTCAAAACAATTTATTAGATAAAGGCTTTGTTGAAAAATTAGTCGTAGTGAACGGGTCTACTGTTTATGTTATTTTAAATGACAGGGGAAAAAACCAACCTAATCAAAGCCCAGATACATCGTTTTATTTTACTATTGGTTCCATCCTTAATTTCGAAGAAAAATTGAAGAAAGCTCAAGAAGAATCTAATACTGCTGAAACTATTAGGGTTCCTGTTATATATACACATGTCACCTCTTGGTCTAAAGTGATATTTAATATGTTACCAACTGCATTATTATTGGGCTTCTTATTTTGGAGTACTAGAAAGGCATTCTCTGGGGCTGGTGGTATAGGCGGTGGATTATTTGGTCAAGGTAAAAAGAATTTTAAAAAGTTTAATGCTGAAACTAACGTGAAAGTTAACTTTGCTGATGTTGCTGGCTGTGACGAAGCCAAGGAAGAAATCATGGAATTTGTTAAATTTTTGAAAAACCCTCAGAAATATGAACGTTTGGGTGCTAAGATTCCAAGAGGTGCCATTTTATCT
>PPHU02000057.1:0-34256 GCA_003705185.2 Ambrosiozyma ambrosiae
TACTTGAGCTTAACTTCTAAATATTAGCAAAAATGGTAAATTCTAAGGTTGAATTTGGACGAGTTTCTCATTTTCGTCTGAAGATCTATAATAGTTGAATGGAGTACTGGATCTACGATGCATTTAAATATTCGAGTGAGATTGCCAAATAAGCAACGAAAAATATATTTCAGGCTAGCCACATGCTTGTCTAGACGTTGAGAAACTATGTATTTACATTTATATTTATATATTTATATATATCTACATATATATTAAGGATTCCAAATTATTATACTTGGGCAATGTATTAATTTACAATTTTTTTTCAAATATATTGAAATTGAGTTAGACTATGTTTAGAACACAGTACCGAACTCACAATAATAGCAAAGTTAATTTATCGTTTTTGTCAGTTAAGAGGGAATATATAAACCATCTGACATTCATTAATATTTCCACAGATTTATCTATAGATAAAACAAAGATATTCAGAAGTCCAAGTTTAGTTAGTACATAAAGAAAGGAACAATGTAGTATATATCAGTAAAAGCACGCCATTAGTCGATAAATGTACATATAACCACGATCCTTAACTTTGAGTCTTAATTAAATACATGTTAAATGACTAGTAGGATCACCTACCCCATATAGTATGTTAATGGGAGATATGTGAAAAGATGTGCCTAAATATCAGAGAAAATTACAACAACAATTAAAAATCAGCAAAAAAAAACTATGTATATAAGAAAAATAAAACAATTTTTTCAAATAACTTCAGAACTTCAGAATATTAGACTATAAAACCCAGAGAATTATAACAATTCAAAACTTATTGTATATTCACAAGCTAAGTCATTTACACAGCCGGAAATTCTCCCTTCAAACTAGACAATGTTTTTCCGCAAGAAAAAAAACAAACAAACACCGGTTTATATTTGTAATATAAATAACACCTTGTGCTTTTAGCCAATCACAGAATTGTATTATAATAGTCGACGCCGATTTATTTGGGGCAATCGCGTAATCCTTGGCAAACTGTGTTGGGGATTAAAATCTGTCGACAAACGACACGAACACGAACACGGTGAGTACTTATAAATCTGTCTATTCCCACTTGGATTGACGTGGGTTCATTAGTTTAAGGATTTTCATTTTTTTCTTCCTTCCTCTCTTTATATTAGTTCCTACTTATATACACTACTAAAAATCCTTTTCAAACTATTCCAGTCTTGTCAACAACCAGTCACTCCTTAGTATAATCTTTTCCGTTGTCTTTCAAGTCTTCTCCCAACTGTTTGTCATTCTTTTCCAGTACAATTAACTAGATAAAATCGTTACTTTAAATTAACTACAACTCCAAAAACTATTTCCAAATCGTCCAATGAAGTTCTCCTCTTTAACATTAGCTGCAGTTTTAGTCTCAACTGCTTCTGCTTTACCAGTTCCTGAACTGTTTAACTTCGCTAAGAGATATGATAATTCTACTACCTCTTTTATCCCTTCATCCTCTTCAATTGAAATTTCAGCTTCAACTTCGAATAATATCGTCACCTCTGAATTTACTTCTAATGGTGTTGTCGAGACAACAACTCTTACTTTAACTGAAACTGCAACTTCAATTTCAGATGATATCGTCACCTCTGATTTTACTTCTAACGGTGTTCACGAGACAACAACTTATACTTTAACTTCAACTCTTGTTTATACTTGGGTTGATCAATCATCTACCGTTTCTGTGCCAAGCTCTGAAGAAACAACTTCAACTTCAACTTCAGAATCTTCTACTAGTGCCCCTGGTGTTGCTAGTGAAAATAAAGCTGTCAACATTAACTCATTAGAGCCATCTGCTTCTGCTTTCTCTGTTGAAGCAACAGCTGCTGTCACTGCTTGTTCTGCTGATTCTACCGTTACCGTTACAGAAACTACCACTGCTACTGTCTATGCTAGTACCACTTCATCATCTGCTGATGTTACTCTTTACTCAACTGTTACTGAAACCTCTGTTTTGACCGTTCCAATTGTTGCTACTTTCCAATTAACTGATGCTAGTGGTTCCGTTTACACCACAGCTAGTGCTTCTTCAGACATTACAACTACAATTTTCCAGACTGTTGTTCAAACTTTGACAGCGTCTAAGACTTCTTCTGTTTCTGCTTCTGCTTCCTCATATCCAGTTTCTCAAGAAAATAATGTTTCTGCCTCCGCTAGTAACTCAACTGCAGAAGCCTCGAGTAAGATCGTCACCCCATACTATAGTTCCAACTCTACTTACAATTTCAATTACAACAATGCTACCGGCGGTGCCACATTATCCGATGCCAATGTATCAGTAAAGAAGAGATCCATCTTTAACTACTTCTTTTTCTAAGTCAATCATTAGACAGTAATGATTTCACATTTCATTAGGCAATAATTTTATGTGCCAATATTACTCTTCAAAAAACTTTTACCGTTTGTTTTTTACTATACTACGTCTTAAATCTCAATATTGTTCTTTTACTTTCTCAAATATTTATCACACCAAGTACAATTATATCAACGACTCTTTCCTTATTTATGTGATTCGACCTCATTGGCGCTTTTGACAAGTTTGCTTTTTGTCACTTTTTTTCTTTTGTTAATTCTTCTAAAGACCATTGAGCTAAAGTTCTTCAGTTAGATAACAGATACTACAATTTCTAAAGCTGTATGCTAACTGAATCTTTCAGACTTTTAACATCCATATTGTTTACTCCTTAGCTTAGCCTTTTTATTTTTGCTTTCTTAAGTTTTTTTGAACCTTCCCTCTTAGCACCTCATTGCTTTTTACCTTGGTTTTTTATTTTTATAGTACTATTACTCATTACTTACTATTTAACTTTTTATACGTCTAAGCGTTCCTATCTTATTATTCTTTAGTGATCTTTGCTAACATAAGATCGGATGGTTTAATTACTTCAATTCTTCACTTTCATATCTGTCTTAATATTTTAGTAGCTGTAATTTATAATCTTTATAACTGATCATTATGAGAGGAACCAGTCATATATGTCGTACGATTAACAGCCCAGACCCTGGTCACTCAGAATCAGGTCCAATTCCGAATTTTCTAGAAGGTACCTCAAAACTTTACCTGATTAAGAATTAGTGGTTAAACCTTAATACAAATGAAAATTTCGGAGAAATCTTCTATGGATAGAGGCGTATAAATTATTTATTTTTGCTTAGATTAGTTCAGCTTAGCCTTAAATATAGTCGATTTAAATAATTGTCGAGAGGAACTCCTACTTGACATGAAACGTAAACAAGCTTAACAGAATTGGATAGGGCGCGTTTTTTTAAGTCCTGCAAATCAGGGCTAAAAGAAGCGCGTCTATTATGTAGGTAAGGGATTGTCTAGGTTACAATATTTGTTGGCAATTATTTATTTAGAGCGTGTGCAAAAAATTGTTTAAATACTGCGTCGGATTACGTGTTTATTGGTCGATTGACGTATAGGGTTACAGTATAATCTTTCATAAAAAAAAGCTAGCTACACCAATTATATTTACAACTTATCGGCAATATTAGAATGTTACAGAAAATTTTCAACCTTTTAAAAATAAAACATAATAAGCAAACAAAATTCCAATACTAATATTCAAAACAACATCGATCTAGGAATTCAGAGCTCTGAAAGACTGAAGAGCAATTAGGATTATAATCAAGAATATTTTTTTATATAAGGATTGAGAGATGTCAAACATGAAAGGTATATGTATGGGTGGCTGAACTCTCTCTCTCTCTATAAAGCCAGCTTCTATAGTTAAGTTTGGCTAGTAGATAGTATCTGCCAAATTTCACTAGCGTGCCATAAAGAAGTTTAGCGAAGAAAAAAAGTTACCAACTGCAGCTCGAAGATTGGCTGATAGCATCAAAAATTTAAAAAAAGTTTACACAGACGGAGCTTACTAATCTATGTAGAAGGAAAGACAAGCGTACGGTAACTACTATCAAATTCATGAGTGACGAACAACCAAAGTGTCCAGTTGATCACAAAACTAGAGAGGCTTGGTTATCCAAAGCTAAACAAGCAAGTGCTTCAAATACGTCCGTCAAGGCTGCTATTGCTGAATCAAATCATATAAAATCACAATCACAATTACAATTACAATCACAATCTCAATCTCAAACACAAACACAAACGCAAACACAGACACAAACAGCAAGTTGGAAATCTACAATTTCATCATTCTTCTGGGCTCCTAAAAGTTCACAATCTAAACATGAATCTACCCCTTCTATGAAATCTCAAATACCAGAAGGCCATCCAGTGATACCTGACGTGGCAGCCGGTGCTGCCTGCCCAGTTGATAATAAAGCTAGAGAAAAGTGGTTAGGATCAGTTAAACACACTGTGCCAACCCCAGTGACCAAGACAACCACAACAGCACCATTTGCTATTGAAGAGTGTTCTTCTGATAAATTGGATAGGCCACAATATCAAGATAATATAACTTCAAATGTTGAATTGCCAGAAGATAGAGAGATTTCAAGCATACCAAGAACAGGAGCTGATTCGAACTGGATCTATCCATCTCAAAAGCAATTTTTCAATGCTATGAAAAGAAAAGATTGGAATCCAAATGCTGATGATATGCAAACTATTGTTCCTATTCATAATCAAGTCAATGAACAAGCATGGAGATATATTTTGATGTGGGAACAAGGGCAAGGGGGTGCTGCATGTGGTGGTCTTCAATTAAGTTCATTCAAAGGTGATTCAACTAAAATCACCCCTAGAGCTAGAATTAGAAACATATTTTTTGGGCATGATTTACCATTCGATAGACATGATTGGGTCGTTGACCGTTGCGGTACGACAATTGATTATGTTATAGACTTTTATTCTATTATACCTAATGAAGACGATCCTAATGGACCTAAATTTTTTTTGGATGTTAGACCAAAATTGAATTCTTTGGAAGGTTGGAAATTAAGAGTTAAAAGAGCATTGGGTATTTAATAAATGGAAATACATTTGTTTTTCATTTCGGATTTTTGTTTACTTGTATATATATATAAAGGCTCTTTTCAACTTCTTCCCTCCTGTATTGGAGTTCTTTTTCCATTCATGTTTTTTCGTCGCTAGACGTACATATACATATTCTGCACTAATTTATTATTCCTCATGATTAATTACTAAAGCTACACAGACTTTCCTTCACCTAAGTAAATAAATATAAATATTTAGGGAATTTTTCTTTGAAAATACTACATACATAGCATTCAATTATATACAAAACCTAAATATCAAACAGAACTATAAACATAAAAGTAAGTTAGGTATAAACTAAACATTCCTAATTTTGTAAACCTTTACCCAAAGTTCCAGATTGGCCAAGAGTTTGCATAGATTCACCAACTTTAACGTTAGCTTCAAAATACTTGGAAACACATCTATCAACACAGACGGATTCGTTCTTAGTTAAAGAGCCTTCATTATATTGCTTATCGAAACATTTTCTATGACATGAATCAACTAATTGATTGAATAAAGTTGTGATCATATCTAATTCATTTTCGGCAGCTTGTATTTTTTGTTCTGATGAGATTTGTGGAGCACCACCACCTAAACCTAGGAATGACATTTTTTAAAGTAATAAACTTTGTATATGTATAATTTAGAATTTGTAGGAAATCCGTTCAAATTTCAATAATAGAGAACATTTTGTCATAGGTCGAGCTCAAATTTACACTCACAATTTGCCGGCATAAAGCTCAAAGATATTTTTGAAAATTTTAAGAAGTGGTGCACGGGTTCTATTGGTACTTGTTGTGGTCGATCGACTTTTAGAAAGAAAAGAAAGGTCTATGTTTCTGGTGGAGCTTGTTTCTTTTCAGTATTCTGTTCCCCCACATTTCCATATTTCTACCAAATGGCGAACGGGAAATTTTTGTTGAAACCAAATGACAAAATATAAGGGCTTTAAAATTGGTATAATCTTTTGGGTCAAGTAACAACCTCTATTATTTATATGACTATCTATTTCATCTATAATCATTCCTCTTCCCCTCAGTTCAAGATCTGAATCTTATGCTACCACTTGAGTAGGTTTTGTAATAATGATGATGATTCTAACTATTTAAAAGACTATACAGAGTAGTTAATATTTTCATCAACGATGAATCATAAATTATAATACATATATAGAAGTAAAAAGTTATGTGTGTTTGAAGTAAGCCTTGTTACAACAGTTTTAAATAGAAGTTGAAATATAACATTAATTAATTACTTTTTAAATTTTAGTTAGATAATAGATTAAAATGGTGGTTCGATTTTTTAAAATATATATATATAAACTAATTTGATTTCTTTATGTAAATTCTATGGAATTCAAAAGTAACCTGATTTTATAGGATTTTCCACTTGGAAAGGAATCCGAGTGCTTTTTTTGATTATCAATTAATTTAAAGAATCCTTATATTAATTTCTCAGAATACTACTATTAGTAAGAATTATCATACTTTTAATATATTTCAGTATTTATTTCAAAATCAGGAATATAATATAGTGATATTCATTCTAAACCCCTCTTCAATATTATAAAGACAGTGTGATAAGAGGTGTAAATGAGGGGTACTCTATAGAGTGTTCACGGAGATGACTAGAATAAAATGCAGTCGGACTTTGTCAGGGGTGCCGCACTCAAATAGACAGCCACCGATCTCTAGCAAGCTAAACAAACATCATAACATCATAATATAATCACAATTATCAGACCCCACTCTAGACATACATTATAAATACCCTTCATTTCCCACTACAGCACAGAAATTTTCAAAATGCCTCAATTAACAGAATCTTTATCGTTATATTCATATTATTCCGCTGCTATGCTAAGATCCTACGCCTCCCAATCTCTTAGAGTTGTTGCAAAGACTCCAAAAGTTAACTCTTCTGCTTTGTTCTCAAATGCTATCAGAAGACAATACAATCAAGTCGACTATACTGTTTATAAAGGTGACCAAGAGAAGTTTAACGAACTGAATGAATTGAAAAAAAACAGAAAATTTAACAGAAGAAAAAACATGAAATGGTACGTTTTATCATTCATATTAGGTATTTCTTTGTCTTATAACTACTCAATTCATGAGATTGCTGACAAGTTATTCACTTCGGGATTACCTACAACGGATGCAGAAAAAATTATTTACTCAGAGAAATTGGAAGATGAATTATTAAATCTGCCAATTGTTAAATCACTATTATCAGATCCAAATTACAAATCTTTTAGATCTTATGAATTGTTGGATAAAGTTTCAAATATTCCAGTCGGAAAACAAAACACAATTCATGAAGCTTTGATATCTCCAGGTGGAATTGCTATATCACCATTATATTTTGTCAATGATCAAACTAAAGAAGCTGTTGCTGTGGTTCACATGGGTAAAAGACTCTCTGGTTATCCATTTTTAGTCCATGGTGGTATGTTAGGTTTAGTGGCTGATGAAGTGTTGAAACAGTCCTGTGCTTCAAACTATGGTGTTGCTGACCCATCTACAATTCATACAGTGTCTTTAGACATGAATTATAAATTTCCAACATTTGTTGATAATTTCATTGTTATCAAGTCAAATTATGTGGATTTGGCAGGCACTGAAAAGAAAGTTCACAGCAAAATTGAATCACCCTCTGGGAAATTATTAGTAAAATCAGATGCTATTTTAAGAATAAAACCCAACTTTACTATTGTTCATGGTTTAAGTAGAGACTCTTCAGAAAGCAAGGGCTGGTTTTGGTTCTAGTTTACAGGTTACACAGTTACAGTTTGCATGGATTGCATTTTACATGGTTGATGAGATTCATTTCGGTTTTATGAAGTTTATGATGACTTTTTTACTAATACATACATATATATCCTTTTTATTATCTATTTATTCTATGTGTTCCATTAAGAAAATTATTTATTATATCTATATCATTTATTACATTAAAAATCCTTAAGTTTTTGATTTTTTCTTCTGAAAATTTCGCCTCCAATAACAACAGCATCTAACGACTCATCGTGATCTTCTTTGTACAAAATCTCCTCTTGTTCGCCAGTTAATAATTGTTCAGATAATCCAATCCCAACTAAAAATGGTTTCTCACCATTATGAGTTTCCGAATATCTTTTAATAAAATCGTCATAAAATCCAACACCATGGCCCATTCGCTCACAGTTTTTGTCAAATGCAACACCTGGAACTATCAACATATCTAATGTTAAATGGTTCAAAAGTAAATCATTGGAGTTATCGGGCTTGAATTCAGGTTCTTTGATTTGATATCTACCCTTTGGTTGTAAATTGTTAACCTCAGTTAAAGAGTACACTTTAAGAAATCTTAGAATAGAGTTCTGTTTATGGTGTCTTTTGTATTCATCAGCCTGAAATTTGTTTAACTTTGTAATTCTCGGTAAGTAGACCGACTTGTTTAAATTAAGTGAATTTTCGATTAAATATTGAGTTTGTATTTCACCTGTTGGTAGATTCATAAACAAACCAATTGATTTGGCATTTCGGAATTCTGGAAGATTTTTAAGAATTGTTGAGGTGACTTGCTTGGATTGGGTTGTGATCGATGTTTGTGATACAATCTTTAATCTTTCTTTGATTTGTTTTCTTAGCGTTGTTTTCTTGAGTTGTACTAAAGATTGACTCATCTTTTTTTGATACTATAATAGTAATTCTTAAAAGAAATAATTTGGTGAAAAACTTGATACTCTCTTTACTTGAATTTGTATATTCTACAAGATTTTTGTGGTTGTTGTAATTTTTATTTTGATCCGAGTCGCACATTAAACTTATTATCTGTAAAGGTTTAATTTTCAGATATAATTTAAAGCCAATACTTTTACGCTTGTTTTAGAAATATTTATATATATTTTCAGTTCATGTAAGTTATTACAAACACTTATATTCTGTTATATCAGTTATATATAAAGAGTAACGAATCACAAACCACTATCACGATCACGATCACTATCACGAAGTGTATATTTTCTTGATCAGGCTGAGGACTAACATCCTCCAAGTAGGCTGAATCGACAGAGACACGGCTTAAACTTTTTTTTGAGCTGGCTGAACTTCTGGTTGGATCACGCTGGTTTTTCATAATCCACCATATCTATCTTTCTTTTCCTTGATTTTTAGTAACTACATATCACATTTCCTCTCGTTTAAATTCTTATTATTATTAACAAGAGATTACCTTCCTTCCCTTTCTTCTCTTTGTTTCTATTATTGATAAAAGAAACAGACAAGTCAGTTATCTCTTTTCCGCGTCACTTAGTCTTTATATCATTTGTTAAATAACTCTTTGTTTTCACAACCACAAAAGACTACTGGTATCACTTATAATCAATAATTAGAAAATGCTTGCCCTTGAATCCATCAAAAACGTTCATGCGTTCTATTACTTTTTATTTCCACATTACATGCTAACCAAAAATGAATCTGCTTGCTTATATGTTGTCAATTTCACTATTTTATGCTTGTTAACATATTTATTATTATCCTTGTCATTCAAATTAAATCCTTCAATTGTAGCTTTTTGTGCTTACGCTCATGTTTAAGTATAGCACAGTCAGTCTAGTGTTTGTAACATACTGATACAATAAATATACAGTTGATTTGCATTTTATTACTAATACAATTCGATAATTTCATTTCACTTTATTAACAATTTTATCCATGATGTTTGCTTGTTTTATTTTAATTTTTGTTTTATCAATATTACCATTTTTTTTATTATCTGGACTTATGCCTAAGTTGGCTTCATCATAAATATTTTTATTTTTATTTTGTTGCATTTTTTCTTTCAAAAGGCTTGGTTCTGACTTAACATTACGATTACACCACTTTATCTTATGCTATCAATAAGCCTGTATACCTTTTATTTTATTGTTGAAATATTTTCATCCCCTGTTTGATTCTTGCACTGTCTTATTTTTTATTACTTATTCATGTATATTATATGAATGCTAGACTTTTCTAAAATAAGAAAAAAACACATTAGTATAATTAAAATGATAGGTTACTGATCTCACCCGACTATAAACTCACAAACAACACAACGCATGCTACACAATACCTGTCACAATACATAAAAGATGAAAATCTAAATCTCATCATTTTTCCAACCATCAGTCTATGCTTCTATTAGTATTATGTTTTTCTATTTTTTTGAACTCCTATTTTTCTTATAAATACCCTAATTTTTAATTACTCTTGTTTAATTTACATGATATCCTTCCTATACCTCTTAATAATTGTTCCATTATTTGACTGCATGCCACAACATACGTACTACTTCTATATCTTACGCGTAAGTGCACACATTGTAGAGAAGCTGTAATTAAGTAAAATCCTATGCTCCATTAATATTGCAGTTCTCTTTTTACAAATAATATAGCCAGAGGGAAGAGGCAAAAAAAGGAAGTAAATGAAAATGTGAGTGTGCAAAATATATTTAACAATAAACATAAAAAAATCGTATTGTAAGGTAATATAATAATAAAAGATCGTAAAATTTCTAATTAATCTAGCATAATAACTTTCATCAATATACAAAAGACAACAGAATTAAAGAATAATAAGAATAACGTTATAGTGCAGCTTTTTTTCAATTATTGTTTTTTTATTCTATAACAATATTCAATAAAGCCAAAACAAATAAACAAAAACCATTCGTTAGAAAATTAATGAATTCCCTAGTGATGGTGACCTGGTTCAACTTCTTCTTCAAAAACAAACCAATCATCTGGCTTGTATTCTTGAACAATAGTAGCACCAGCGTCACCAGCAACTTCAACAGGAGCGGTATCGTATTCGGCTAATGCATCTGCACCTTCAGCTTCTAAAGCTAAAGGTTTAGCAGCAGCTGGTAATTTCCATGACTTTGTAGCAGATTCAGCATCAGCAGTGGAGATTGGTGTTGGCTTGAAAGCCTTTAATTCTCTGATGTATAAATCAGAAATTAAGTTAGATCTAGTGGATGTCAATGAAAATTGTCTAACGTTTCTAGAAACGGTAGTTCTCTAAATTAATAAGAATGGAACTGTTAGTATATTTGAAATCATTGTAACGTGTTTTATTGCTTTATTTTGATTTAGTATAAAAATGGAAATGATGGAAGGAAGAAAAGGAAAGTATCTATAGTTCGTGACTTGAAATGTAACTAAAAATGGATTAAATATTTCTATGGACAAAATCAATTCAAATAAAAAGATATTTATTAATTGGCTTCGTTAAAAATCATTTTATTAACATTATTACGAATGGCGCAATTGGTGAAACGTTAATTGGATTTGCTGTTCGGTTTTGTACTTTACCTTGTATATTTATGACATTAAAGATGAACTCTTCTAATGATGCAGGTAAAAAGAACCATTATCAAAATATTAATCAATTCGATAGAATGAAAAGACATTGCAACGAATGTTCCTTTTAAACGGATATTTTCATATAATCTTTGTTTCTCTTTTCTATTTTCTCCACTAAACCCTGAATAAATTCAATCAATGCAAAGAACTTTAATTCAAGTAAAACATACGGTTGATCTTATGACTGAGGATAACATTTTGGGAACTGCTGTTGCTATTATCACTTGGTGGTGTGTGAATTATTGTTTGGACAGAAGTTGTTCAAACTGTGTCTGTTCAAAACCGATAAATCATGTCTGACTGAGGGTGAGACTCACTGGCAAATTAGAGCTCTCCAAAACCTTGATTTACACACGCCCTTTTCAGCCTCAGCGCGGGCTACATAACCAGTTTTTAGAAAGAAACGGAAGCGACCTTGAGTGTTTGATAGACAAAACTATACAATTAGATTATACTATATAATGAAAAATAGAAATTTTGATAATGACTGAAAAGTGAATAAATTGAAGAGAAACGATGGATTCTAAACAACGTAAAAAAAACACATAACTGTGATTCACGACATTAAATATTATTATACCGACCTACTGAAATACCTTTATACTTATAAATTAGCAGCATACACTTTAAATCTTAATTTACAAATCAGCATCATCTTCATCTGGTAATGGCATAGCAGCAGCTTGGTCCATTTCAGCCTTGTATTTAGCCATCAAATCAGCATCGACAGTAACTTCAGGTGGAGCTAAAGCTGGGGATTCAACGAATTCTAATTGAGAGTTACCAACTAACTTTCTTGCTAACCATAAAAATGGTTTTTCAAAGTTGTAGTTAGATTTAGCGGAAATATCAAAGTATTGTAAGTTCTTCTTTCTGTGGAAAGTAATGGTCTTGGCCTTAACCTTTCTTTCCTTAACATCAACTTTGTTACCACATAAGACAATTGGGATGTTTTCACAAACTCTGACCAAATCTCTATGCCAGTTTGGAACGTTTTTGTAAGTAATTCTGGAAGTAACATCGAACATGATAATACCACATTGACCGTTAATGTAGTAACCATCTCTTAAACCACCGAATTTTTCTTGACCAGCAGTATCCCAGACATCAAACTTGATTTCACCAAAATTGGTGTAGAAAGACATTGGGTGGACTTCGACACCAGAGGTAGCCATGTACTTCTTTTCGAATTCACCAGTTAAATGTCTCTTGACAAAAGTGGTCTATATTAATAATGAATTGAATTAACTGTTAGTATGATTTAACATTTCGGAGTTGATATTTTACATTAAATCAAACGAAACCACAGGCTGAACTTAGTCTGCATGCCATCACCAATAATGCTAAGAGCAAATTCAACAGTCTCAGAATCATCGGAGAAAACTTGATTTTAACCTCTATACTTTATTAAACTGTTATTGAAGCATTGGATTCTACCTCCCATCCATGAAATTTAAAATTTATAAAATCATCAAAACATATAAGAGGTGTGACAACTAATCCAAAATAAAAAACACTCAATAAACAGTAACCAGAACAGTACACGCAGGCATATATATACTACTAGTACCAGTAATGATTAAAAGTATCAGCAAATGTATAGTGATTCAAGAAGAGGTCGAAAAAACTGTGCTGGCGCAGGCAAATGAAAAAACATTTCCTGTATTTGTGGGATTTTGTTGGGCAAAAAAAGAACATCAACTTACCTTACCGGTACCACCATCACCGACTAAGACTAATTTGAAAGTTGGAGGGGTTTGTTGTGGAGCAGACATTGTATACAATATATATGCAAATACAAAACAAGTATGCAATAGCCAAATGAAACGAAGTGGAGCAACTTTTGCTTAATCTGTTGATTTGATTCCTTTCAAATAGGCTCGATCGATCTGTTTTGGAAAAATTTTAATTTTCGTTTTTCTAGAAACCGACGCGACGAAGCGTCGTCAATTCTGCTAACCTGGTCCAGTTTATCTAAAACTATTGTACAATGATGAATAAATTAATTTCAAGTCCAAAATACAAAATAAATATAAAATAAACTATATATTAATATATAATCGACTTGTTTTAAGCCCATTTACCCAAAAGGGCCATGATACCCGCACCTAAAATCATTACAAAATAAGCAGAGAGTAGTCTTTTAAATCCTCCTTCATGTTTGAATTCATCATTATCACAAAAGATAAACTCATGGGCCATTAACTCAATTAAGCCGGTATAAATTAAAATTCCAGATGAAATAGAATCACAAAGACCATTTACAATTAATGAAGCTCTTGATCCTGGCAAATATGTTTCTCTAACACCTAATCCAATAGCAATTGCAACAGGTGTAGTTAATCCATAACCCCAAGCTAAAATCCAAGGAGTCCACCTTTTGGATTTTGGCCAATTAACTAATGCAATTCTTGTACCTAATCCTAAACCTTCAAATGTTTGATGAAAAACCAAGACAATAAATAATGTAATGAATTCATCACCAGCACATGCTAAAGACAGCCCAATAAAAACTGAATGAAATATTATACCAAACTCTTAAATGAAAACACTGAATAAATTAGCGAAATAATTTTTTAATTTGTTAGAGTTCTCAAAATCATCATTTGAATCAGTGTCATAGCAGTCTTCAATAGCATCACATAAAGAAGCATCATTAGCCGCAGAGTTACAACAATCAGAGGGTCCACAGCAACCTTCAACTGTTTGCTCTCTTATAATCTCAGTAAACTTATCTTTCTTTTTGTTGACAAATAAGTTTTCATCACCAAACATGCAATGATCATTTGTAACATGCATAGCTATATTCCTGTACTCAAGTTGTCTGTGAGCCACTGATTCTACGAACAACATAATAAACAAAAATATCAGGCAAATACCAAATGCCATTGGATATTCAGTGAAAACACCACCTAAACATTCGTTGGATAAACTCTCGTTAGCAGGAACTAATAAATGAATGAAAGCAGTAGCAATAATAACTCCAGAACCAAAATATTTTGCTAAGAAGAAACACCACTCAGGCATTTTCAAAACGGAATATTTTGATGAAATAAGAGGAAAACATGCACCAAAGGCAGATGTAATCAAGATAACAAAGACTGAAAAAATTCTGAGAGTCATATGATTATCAGTATAGTCAGATTCAACTTGACACTCAACCGTTCCCCCCGTTTTCTCATCACGAACTAAATATCTAATATATTCTTCCATAAAAGGTGACATTATACGGTGATATTAAGTGTAAAAAGTTTAATTAGAAGAAACTATCAAAGGTATTCAAAAAGAATATTTGAATTCGGTGAACATGGGACCCTTTAAATATATTTTCATAACATATTGGATAACCCGTCTGGTTAAATTGGAGTTCCAATCCGTCCCTTATAGTCCATTGAAATTGAAAATGGAATAATTCGGACAATTGGAATTAGTAATAGACATAGTTCTCAGATTTCAACTTTGATGTGCTCACGGAAAAATAAGATTAGTTACCAGCATAGTCATTTTTGATTCCCCTACTTATGTGCATATATACTTACCATACTAGGACTTAGGAACTTATTGTTTTAGTAATTATTTTATAAGAACTGAAATAAATACAACATTTCTTCAAATAATTTTTCAAAATTATAAGGCGTCGAAGTTAAACATATATGCTTAGCAAATATATAGTATACGGAGTAAATGATGAACCAAGTCATGAAGAAAATTCTGTTGACTTCAATATTTAAGGCAAGTCAGTATCACTCCAAGTTAATCTTATCGAATCCTTTCAGCTCTTTCCTGTCTTCTCTTTTCATTAATTATATTTGTAATTTTTTTTCTTTCATCTTGAATTTTATAGTAATAAACACTTGGAGGAGGACCAGGCAATCCGTACGCGCTTGGAGGCATAGGAATATCATATAACTTTTCGTTGGGTTGTGAATGAAATGCTGTAACTGTCATATTGACAGATGTAGTAGAGTTTCCAAATGATTTTGAAAATGCATTACCGTTATTATAAGTTCCTGTTGGTGTGTTTGGATTTGGGTACATTGATACTTCTTCTTTTGATTCGGATAAACCTGGAATACCTTTATAGTGTTCTTGAGCATCATATTCATACAAGGGTGTGATATTCTTCACTATTTTATTATTTTTGATTAATTTCTTTCTTTCCCTCTTTTGTTTTTTTTCATAAAAATCACAATAAAATTTGAGATGATTCTTACCTATCAAATGAGATTTTCTAACACTCAATGAATCATGAGTTAAGTAAGACTTGCAGTAATCACAATAGTATTTAGCCATTCTGGAAATAAGTATTTATATGTTTCGACTTAAATGGATAAAAACAAAGTTTTTATCGTCTGTGCCCTAATATCTTATTTCTAAGCAGATGGTTGAACAAAATTTGGAATTTTAGAAACTAAAAACAAAATTGAACATGGCGCATTAAATAAGGCGAGTGATTTACGTGCCTCAAATAGTGTTTAGAGAAATGGAAAGCCAACGTAACGTAACTCTCATTGATACCAAGTTCTCGGTCCTATTTCCCAATATCCCACAATATTAATTGATTATTCAGATCCCAGTAAAAGCACAACCAATTTTATAATGGAAATACTACCAATAACATACGATGCTGCTTCTAAGAGGGTGAACTTAAGTGAAGATGCCTCACTCTCCAAAAACAAACCTCTAAGATTAGAGATTGATCAATTAAACACGATATCGAAAGAAGTGCAAGGTGTTAAAGCAGAAATCCCTCCACCACCAGCAAAGGAATTTTTCTCTAAACAATTGTCAATGATGGTAAGAAAAATGCATGAAAGTGCCGTCTCTTCTTTGAAAGCTGGTAAAAGTCAAGAAGCCATTAAACAATTTGACGTTGCTTTAGGGTTGGCTACAGCAAGACCTAAATTCGAATCATTTCAAATGACGATTCCTGAAGTCATGGTTTGTTTAATTGGAAGATGTGATGCTTCCATCAAAAACTCCAATTGGTTAGAGGCTTACTTGGATGCTGAATTATTATGCCAGTTGGTTCCTAATGCTGCTGATAATTATTTAAGAAAAGGTATTTGTAATATGAAATTAGGTAATTTACAGGATGCTAAATCTGATTTTGAAAGAGGTTTGTGCTTTACTGCTACGCATCCTAAAATTCTTGAGGAATTGGCTAACGTGAAACAGATGATTGCTGAAGAGAATGGCGAGTTGTAAGTTTACGAATTCATGTTTTTGATGATGTGTAGCTACTTCTTTTTAAGTTTAATTTAATACTAATTTTCTCTGTTTGGTCATTGGTTTTTAAAAGCCGACTTTAATTAATGCTGTAGTGCTAGTTGGTGTATTTCCAGTTTGTGGTACACACTGTAAATTCACTCATTGTTACGTACGATTCCTCCAAAAACATCAATAAAAAAATATTGGTATGAATAAAGGCAATAAAACATATATTCTAAAGACATAAAAATAGAAAATTAGATGGTCAAAGACATTATAACAGTGAAAACTAACGTAGCAAATGATGTAGTCTGAAGGTTTATAAAGCTTGCCTCATTGTGACTTTGTGAAGAATCTGAAGATGTAGTACCAGAAAATGAAGATGAAGATGATGCTGAATGAGTCTTTTTAGAAGAACTATCAGTAACCTCACTGGAACCAATAACACCAGATGCTGTTTGTGCAAATGCAATGGAACCTTGTGAAACAGTCGAAGGATTTTCAGCCAATTCAAGAACACTGTAATGTCTTCCCCAAGTCGAAGAAAAATCACTAACCGAAGAAGCTGATGGAATTGAACTTAAAACGACTTCAATGTCTTCTGAGTTGGAATCCAAATTGGCCATACCAATTGCAAGAACGTTATCTTCTAAATCAACAACAAGATAAACATTTGTTAAGAAGACGTCACCAAGAAGAAATGTATCATTATCTGAAGATTCAACAACAAAACCACACTTACCTGAGTCCTTACCAGATTTATATTCTAATGGAACTATAAACGATGAGAGTGAAACAGAAACATTAAAACCTTGAAAATTAAAGGTTAAGTAATAATCATTAGCTTTATCACAGTCTATTATATAATAGCCAACACTTTTAGAAAACTCAAGATTTAGTTTTTGAACAATCTCTTTTAAAATATAAGGTGGGAAATAAGCTAAAGATGAGCCTGTATCAAAAACCACGGTAGTAGCTCCAGATGCTATTTCAATTTCGACCTTCTTTTGGGAAAATCCAAGAGAAATGGAGTTCAAAGTAACTGCAATGTCAGCAGGAGAAAAATATATACTTGGCAGATCGTTTACTATAGGAAGCAAGGCTAAATCACCAACGTATTTATCATGATCGATAGCACCAAATAAGATGTTAGCAGTGTTAGAGACAGAATCATTTAAGTAAACAGAATAAGTGACCTTGTTAATCAATCCTTGACTTCTCAACTTTAAGGGAAGATTCTCATAGGTATAGGTTGCATTGTCTGCATATATATCCGCGTTAGTTATTTCCAATTGAGCATAACCAATACCCAAAACACCAGAATCTGCATTTGTTTGATCCGCAACAGCAAACTTCATATCTTTTACAGTAATATCGTTAATTGTAATGTCATCAGAGCCCCAAATACCAAGCGCGGTTGTATTATCTTCATACACGATCCAAAATGTTGTTCCATTATAATGGAAGGTATCTGAATTAGATGGATCAAATGAACCATAGACTTCGCAGTTAGGAGAAGCAGAAGAACTGGAAAGGAATTCACTAGCAGTCATGCTTTCATCTCCAGCAGCTGAACTGGTCCAATACAATTCTGAACTAAAGATAGAATCGTAGTAATCAGCATCAGTATCATACTCTTCGTCATTAAAAGACTCAGTTTGGCTGCTTTGGAAGAAATCAACATCAGTATCATACCCTTCGTCATTAAAAGACTCAGTTTGGCTGCTTTGAAAGAAATCAACATCAGTAACATACCCTTCGTCATTAAAAGACTCAGTTTGGCTGCTTTGAAAGAAATCAACATCATCATCACAAAGAAAAGTGTTTGAATTAATAACCCATAAGTCTGAAGAACCAGTATCTAGTAGCAAAGTCACTTTATCTTTGCTTGATCCAATTTCAATATCAATGGAGTAGAAAGAAGCTCGATTTGTTAATTCAAATTCGACTGTATCAGTTTCATTGCCTGTAGTAGCTTTCTCAACTAATATTGCCTTGGCGTTAATGTCAGAATCTTTAAATGTATTACCTTTTGACTTTTGACCTGTAAATTTAACATATCCAAGTTCATTCTCTGTTTTAGCTTGAATGACTTGCAGTTGTAGAAAAATGCCTACTGTAGATATCAAAAAATTTAGTTTCATTGGAATTAATTTGAAGTGCTATATAAAAATAAAAGAACAGCTTTCAATAAGAGATACTCACAAAATGATATTAAAAGTGTATGAAACTAATACGGTTTACAGGGCAATTGAAATATATACTCAGGTTTGCAAGGCGGCTAAGTGACCCAAAAAATTGAAGCTCCTACGCCCATGTCTATAATCATAGTTGAATGTTGAATGTACTTACACTATATATATATATTACTTACCATACCAAGCATGACCCAGGATATGAAACGAATCAGTTGCCTACGTTTGTGAGAAACGATCCAAGAGTTATGAGATACTCTTTAAAGGTTTTTCGTGAAATATTAAAATGATACAAGAAAACTATAGTCTTAGCATCATTAACATGGATTAAGCTGGTATATGTTCTTGATATTTAAGATCAAAATTAATTTGAACAATTTAACTGAACCTCTATTATCAAGCAACTTTTTTTAAAGATATGCTATAGTCCTATATCCATTAAAAAGCAGTTGGAAAGGACGACGTCCATGGTTGTTTCTACATTTCTACATGTTTTTGTCTTTTGTTGTAGCCCTAAACAAATCTGGGGAACACTTCTTATAATACTTTTTTTTCTCATGGCTATAAATAATTTATATTATTTATTGAGAAATTATGAATATATATATATTTTGAAGTTAGCAGTTTTCCAAAATCATTCGTTGGATCCATATAGAGAAGGGCTTTTGTCTCTTCATTTGAAATCTATTGTACCTATTAAATTTGTTTAATTTAACTTTCTAACTGCTAGCATTTACTGCGACTGTATAGGATTCCCATTGCCTATTGAGATAACAAAAAAGGATTGAAGGCCCGAATAACGCCGAATACAATAGACAATACAACTTGAACTAAATTTATCTTACATAGTACTGCTACACAATTGGGCTCTAATCCCCGGACCCAGACTTTATGGAGTTATTTCCCGAAGCAATGCTTCATAACCGTCATCAGTTCTATTTTGAACAAAATAAAGTAAAATGTCTTTACAAAACATTTCAAGACTATATTTTCAGAACTAGGTCATAGTGACATCTGAGACCAAAATAGAACCTAGAGTTGTATGTATTCATTTATTGGGTTAGATTTACACAATGACTTCAATAAGAATTACTTTAGTAGTAACGAGTAGATTTGTTTTTAACTGGATTAGGAATGTTAAAATGAAAGCAAAAATACACTTTATTTATTGAATTTGACCTGAAATTTTTAAAGTGTTAAATCTAGAGAGTAGCACAGCAAATGATAAGGTTAAATCTCTGTTTAATCTATGGGCACACTAGAAACTTTCTTGGCATATATTATCCGGCGGATAATTACTTCCTCACTTAATGGAGGTTGTTTGGAGACATTATAATTGTACGTTGAAATTTTCTATTTTTGAAAATTGAGTTTGATAATAGGGGAGTTCAAACCGATAAAGCGGATAGAATAACTGCTTGAATAGTATTGTTGGTACACTGCCATATTAACTTAAATTCCTTATCAATATACCTGGAATAAATTAACTTTAATTGGTTTAGATTATTTAAAGATACGCCAGTCAAAATCAATAAATTGGCAAAATAACAATTAGGAAAAGATATATTGAGAATACAATATTTATGTTTTATAAAACAATGATTATATCCAAGATTTTTTTACACCAAATCACGATAACTTAAGTTAGTACTGATTATTTATCAATTGAAAATGACATCTTCAGCTACTAAATTGAATGATAGAGTAGAGACATTGTCCCTTAATGATAAGCATGCAAGAGATTCATTATCTAGCAATGAAAAACTTGTCACAACTTTAACTACAAAAGATGCAAGACCAATAGATCATAAATTGGAAAGAAGAATTTGCAGAAAGTTTGATGCTAGAATTTTACCTACAATTGCTTTTATGTACTTGTGTAATTCTTTGGATAAAGGTAATATTTCAAATGCTAAAACAAATGGATTAGATCATGATATTGGTTTAACTGGTAATCAATGGAATTTGGTGTTGTGTATTTTCTTCATTCCTTACGTTTTATTTGCACTTCCTTTAACTTACATTTCCAAAAAATACAATCCAGCTAATGTTATTCCTTGCATGATGTTTGGTTTTGGTGCAATGTCTCTACTTTCTTGTAGTGTTTTCAACTTTAGTTCATTTATGGCAGCAAGATGGTTCTTGGGTATGTGCGAAGCTGCTTTTTTCCCAAGTATCATCTACTATTTAACCACATTTTACAGAAGAAACGAATTAGCTAGAAGATTGGCTATTTTTTATGCTGCTTCCAATATCGCAAATGCATTTTCAGGGTTATTATCTTATGGTGTTTTCCAAATTGTTACTGATAGAATAAAAGGATGGCAAATTCTATTTTTGATAGAAGGTGGAATGACAGTGTTATTTGCTTTCTTTGCTTACTGGTATTTACCAAGATCTACTGATAAATGTTCTTTCTTAACTCCAGAAGAAACAGAATGTGCTATTTGGAGAATTAAATCAGATTCTTCTTCCAATTCATCCTCCGAGACTTCTTCTTCATTAAAAGAAGCTGCAAGAATTCTGAAACATCCATTGCCATACGCCTGGGTCTTAGCTGAATTTTGTATAGTTGTCCCTTTAAATTCTGTTAACAATTGGTTCCCACAAATTATTGAAAATCTAGGTCATGGCACCGTTATGTCAAATCTTTACACTGTTGCTCCAAACGTTTGGGGTGCTTTTGCACTTTTAGTTTTATGTTTCACTTCAGATTTTGTACAAGTCAGATCTATTTTCTATATGATTGCAGTTATTTTGACATTAATAGGTTTTGCTGTGTTTAGTACATTAGATATACATAAACACACTGGTATTGCTTATTTTACTTGTTTCTTAATGACAACTGGTACTTCCGCATCCTCAGTCTTGAATTCTGCATGGTATAACAATAATATTCCTAATGAAAATGGAAGAGCTCTCATGTCTGCTTTAGGTATTGGTTTTGGTAATTCTGCAGGTTTGATTTCTACAAATATTTTCAGATCAAAGGATGCTCCTAAATACTCTTCCGCTCTTTACATAACTGCTGCATTTGGTGGAGCTGGTTGCGCTATCGCAATTTGTATTCTTCTTTTTCAAATTTATGATAATAGGAGAAGAAATAGAGAACAAGGTGTTAATTGGACTTATAAAGATGTTCCAACCGATGAGTTAGATGATAGTTTCTTCAGTCCCAACTTCCGGTGGATGTATTGATGTTTCTCTTTATAGTAAATAAGTTTTATTATTGTTTTTATGTTTAATTGATATAGAGTTATTTTCCTTGTAAACCTCTAACTATGATTAATCATCGCAGTTCTATGATTCCTGCTTATGTGTCTATACTTATACTTTAGCTACTACTTGCGTTTCATTTTAAGAAGGTATGTTGGTACAAGTACTACCTATTGTTGGGACGACCTTATCCTTACTAATTCTAATAATTTTAGACTTTCTATTGAAACTACTTTTTCATTTGAAGTAAGTACAGCTGATAGTAATTTCATTACTTACCTCTGTTGAAAGGTAACGGAATGTGCACTATTTTTTCTAAATTTTACTTGTAGTCGAACCATATCAAGTCAAGCCAAATCAAGTCAACCAGTCAAAACCAACACAGCCCAGATTTATAAACATCAGTTCACCAACAAATAAAACCGATAGACGCTTACAATAGGCAAGTTGCGTCGCTGAAGCTTACAGCCAAAGTCAAATCCAATTCCAAACCAACGCCGCGTTTTCTTTTAACTTTAACTAGTCATTTCCAACTTTTGAGTTTAAAGCTAATCAGTCTAACCAGTTCAAGTTTATACAATAATATTACTATCTCCGGACACCTCTCATACATTTCACGTGTTGACAACAACTTACTTATTATTTTTTAATCGATCAACTGCTTGGCTTTTTGGTACCCTGTTCGTTTACCTGTTACATCTGCCCACATGCAAATTGCTTACCAGAATACCCATGATAAGGCAAGCCAATTAATGTCTGATCGTGATAAACCCTCTAACGAATCAAAGAATACGGATGTTAATGAAATATATGAGTTGTCTGATCAAGAGTCTTCTGATTCCACTAATAGACGAGGTTTAAGTGCAAAATTAAATGATTCTTACCCTTCATTGCTTAATGCTCGCAACTCCTCTAATTTATCTCTTCAAGGTCCATTAAATAGAAACAGACCGAGTTCTTCTGATGATTCTTTTTTAAATAATGCTAATTATAAAAAAAGAAAGTCTGATTTTCTTTCTCCTGTCTCTATTTCTACTACTGCAGTTATCGATTTAACATCAGATGATGAACCGGAACAAGCACTAGGAAGTTCTTCCACCTTTCCTCAGAATCACTTGGAAACAACTACAATATCGGACTCTTCAAAGAAACTACCGACGAAGTTAATAAATCATATAACTTCTCGTGGTGCATTAACATTTGCTGATATACCCAATGAAGATGATAGTTCTGATGATGAAGATGATATTCTTATTGTTGACGTTAAGGATAATAAAACCACCAACCCAAACACTTTTGTAGCTGGACTACAAAGACCGAAAGCTAACCCATTTGAACAAAGATTGAACTCACTGGCTACTAATAATTTAAAAGCACGTCCTTTCTCCACTCAATTTTCGGCTTTTACAAGACAATCAATTCCCCAAGCAGCTTTAAATGCCCTTAAAAGACCGAGTTCTATTGTTAAGCAACAGCCTAATTTACAGTCGGATGCTGGCCGTTCAGATTTTGAAGGTAGATCGCAGCAACAATTGAAAAAGGAAATGGAACAAGATGAAAAACAAAGACAGAAACATGAACAACTCCAGCGGCAACAGAAATCATTTCAACAGCGTGCTGTTCAACAAGCTCAAGCTTCACAAGTACCTGATTTAGTTTACAGTCAACGATTTCCACAACAACAGATAGAGCAACAACAAAAATTACAACAGCAACGACAGCATCAACACCAACAACAGATACAACAACAACAACAACACCAGCAACGAGTTTTAGAACAACACCAGCAGTTACAGCAAGCTAATGCCGTTGCTCAAGCTCAAGTTAGAGACCACATTATAAAATTAGAAGGTCTAGAAGTTAAGATTAATCAAAATATCAGATCTTATTTAGAATCCATTGAAAAAACTACTACCGAAAAGGTTCATTTTACTAAGCTTGCTTCTAAATCAGTTGGTAAGATTAGTGCAAAACTCATGAGTGATTATACTTTAAAAATAGATAAATTACAAAGAAGAATCGCTCATCATCAAATTAAAAGAATCCAATTAGAGTCTCATCTAAAGTCAATACATGCGAAGAAGTATGAAAGGCAAAGGGAACTAGCCAGATTGGTTGGCCAACCTTTTAGTTCAAATACATATTTAGAAGGTATCACTGCTCAACAAATGCAGCAGCATCAACTACAACAAATGCAGCAACCACATCAGACTGCTGTGTTTAACAATTCTCTACCTCCAACTAGCTATCATACGGTACAGCCTTCTGTGAATGAAATGTTTGATAGATCCGTCTTGAAATCTATTGACTATACAAGTGACTTTTCTTATGATGGTCCAATGTATACAGATGGTAATGAAGCTGATTATGTTAAGAACTTGCTAGAAAATATTCCTCGTGAAGATGAACTTTTGGAGGAAGTTTTAGAATCAAATCCAGAGGATCTGAAAGAAGGTATTGTGTTAATGAAGCATCAACGTATGGGCTTGACTTGGCTGAAAGCTTGTGAGTCCAAAGTTTCTCAACAAGGTGGTATCTTGGCAGATGATATGGGTTTAGGTAAAACTATTCAATCTCTCTCTCTAATGTTGACCAATAAATCAAAAGACAATGATTGCAAGACAAATTTAGTCGTTGCACCTGTTTCGTTATTGAGACAATGGGGTAGTGAAGTTGATCAAAAGGTGAAAAAGGATGTTCGTTTCACTTACTATATTTATCATCAACAAAACAAAGTTAAAACCTTTAATGACCTGAAAATTTATGATTTGGTATTGATATCTTATAGTACTTTGGCATCTGAGTTTAAGAAGCACTTTGCGAGTGCTTTGGCTAATATGAAGGCCACCAAGAACCAAGGTTTACCAGAAATTGGCGGTGAAGCTTACAAATCTCCATTCTATACACCAGGTGCTAAATTCTACAGAATAATTTTGGATGAAGCTCAGAATATTAAGAATAAATTAACTGTTGCATCCAGAGCATGTGCAACTTTGGAAGGAACTTACAGATGGTGTTTATCAGGTACTCCAATTCAAAATAGGTTAGAAGAATTATATCCACTGTTGAGGTTTTTACGTACTAAACCTTATTGTGTAGAGGAAAAATTTAAACGTCAAATTTTGGATAATATTAAGCATAATAGAGGAAAGTATTTGCAGAAAAAATCCTATACTAAATTGCAGGCCTTATTAAGTGTTCTTTTGCTGAGAAGAGTTAAAACAGATGAAATTGATGGTAAACCAATTTTGTCATTACCTGAAAAGCATATTATTGAGGAGCATGTTGTGATGTCTGAAACAGAATTAAAATTTTATAAAGAATTAGAATCTAATGCTGCTAAACAAGCCGAAAAAGTCATGAGTACCAGAGGTGCATATTCATCAATTCTAACATTGTTGTTAAGATTAAGACAAGCTTGTGACCATAATTACTTAGTTAAGATTGGTGACGATAAAGATAGAAAGGTCAAATCTAGTAGTTACAGAAAAAGTTTTGATGCTATTAAAGACTATAGTGATAGGGTTCATGAAAAAATTGAAGATTTAAGAGAAGATGAAGGTTTCGTTTGCCAATCATGTGATGAGCAGTTACCTGAATCTAAGGTTATTCTTTTGAGTAAATGTGGCCATGTTTTATGTACTGATTGTATTGAAACATATTTTGATGATAATATTGAGGCTGAGATGAATGGTGATAAATCCGCTAAATGTTCTGAATGCGGAGAACTCAATTTAGAAGGTGCTTCAGTTGATTTAGAATTATACGATGCTGTTGTTAGAGATGAGTTGAGTTGGAAACATATCAAGGTCAAATTTAACCTTGATAGTTCTAACAATAAAAATGCAATAAAAATGTCTAAAATTAAAGAGCTAATTCGTGAAGATGGCGGGCAAATTATGATTTCTGCCAAGATTGAAAAGACAATTCAGATAGTTAAAAATATTTTTGACACCAAACCAGAAGAAAAAATTATAATTTTTAGTCAATTTACAACCATGTTTGATATTTTACAAATTATTTTATATGCCGAGAACATTGAATTTTTGAGGTATGATGGTTCTATGAATGCTGAAGAAAAGGATAGAAGAGTCACAACATTCAGAGAAGATCCGAGCAAGAAAGTTTTATTGTTATCATTGAAAGCTGGTAATGTTGGTTTGACTTTAAATTGGGCTAACCATGTTATTATTTTAGAACCATTTTGGAATCCATATGTTGAAAAACAAGCTCAAGATAGAGTTTATAGAATTGGTCAAACCAAACAAGTTTTCATTCATAGAATTTTAATTGAAAATACGGTGGAAGATAGAATTCTTCAATTACAAAAAGAAAAAGAAGAATTAGTTGACACCGCCTTAGATCCTGCCGGTAGAAAGAACGTTGGTAGATTGAGTAAAGTCCAATTAGGATTTTTATTTGGTTTAAACGGTTTAGAAGGTTTAGAAAATCATTAAGATAGATAATATTAATAGCTATAACTTTCGTTTGGACGATAAAGTGATTTTGAATGTTGGGTGTTTTCATTTTAATGTATTTATGTTCCTATCACTTTCCTTGTATTTGTAAAAAACTTATTCTGCATATGTTCATCTTGTGTGTTTATTATGTTATATCTAGTAATGTCACTCACTCAACATTCAATTTAGATTATTCTTCGATTGTTGCGCAGACGCGCTTTGGACATGAAAATGAAATTAGGTGTTCAAGAATCACTAAAAGCTTAAAGCACTGGATGGATCTAGAGACACGTTTTTCCTCTCCAGCATCAGTTACTGTTCTTTAAGCATTCATCATGGTATGTATACTCTCCAATAACTGGTCGTTACATTACAAAGAGACCATAATTACTAACATGAGGTTCAGAGTTTGCTTTATAACAATGCTAACAAACTGACGCAACAAATGCGTAAAGATTTGGAAACATTCGAAAAGGACCCGGTTACGTCTCCAATAGCATTAATCGGACAGATCACAACAACCCTTACTAGCTTAACTAGAACATTAAAGGACTATAGAGACTATATTGACAAGCAAACATTAAGTTTAAACGAAGGTTCTAAGTTAAAAAATGAAAATAGATTAAATAATTTAAATCAAGAATTAAATGAATACAAAATTAAATTCCACTCTTTGAAAAAACAAAGAGAAGAATCATTGGCGGAACAAAATAGAACACAGTTATTCAGCAGTGCTGTATCAGAAAACCCATATGAAAATGGTAATATGACAAACAGACGTGCTACTATTCAGGACATGCCCGATGATGAACAGCTACAACAACAAAGCTCAAATAGATATTCAGGTATAGCGATGGAAGAAGGTCTATTACAAGAACAAGATAGATTAAATAGAGGTAACCAACAACTAGACGAAATTTTAGAAATGGGCAGACAAGCTTTTGATGATTTAGTGGAGCAAAATGAATTTATTTTAAATATGAGAGAAAAAATGGGTCAGAGCTTGGAAACTTTAGGATTTTCTCAAGTAACCATTAGAAAGACTCAAAGGAAATTATTTGAAGATAAGTGGATCTTCTATATCGGTGGTGCTTTGACTTTGTACATTATGTATTTAATTTGGCATTATTTAGGTTAAAAATAAAACTAAATAATATTAAACTTATTTTGTTTTTTTTGTGGTTTAAATTTTACTGTACCTTTTTACTTCTACTATAGTTATTTCACATATTTCTTTTAATTAATTAATATTCAAAAGCAAAGGAAATAACTTAGAGTAAGTTTAAGAACCACGTCGTAGTAAGGGCTCTAAGGCTATAGGTAAAGTTTTAGAACAATCACCGATAAACTGCCAGCTCTCAGTATCAGATTCATCCTTTTCTATATTGAAAATGGCAACTTTACCACCTTGGTTCCTTACAACGTCGATGTAAGAAGCAGCAGGCCAAACTAAACCTGAAGTTCCGATGACCAGCATAAGATTAACAGGAGAATTTCTCATTATAAATTCATCAGCTTTATCGATGACAGACCATGGTAATGATTCACCAAACCAAACCACACCAGGTCGAAGAATACCAACTTTACATAATGGGCAATGTGGTAGTTGGTCTTCATTCAAAAATGGTAAATCATCTAGAGTATTGAAGTTTTCAGAATTTAATGAATCAGTTAATGGATCATTATAATTTGTTGAATCGATGTAAGAACAAGTAAAATTTGTGCATCGTAATTGAAATAATGATCCATGAAATTCTAACAGTTTTGAAGGATCATGATTAGCTCGTTGTGACAACCCATCAACATTTTGAGTGATTGTTAAGAATTTTGTGGAAGTGTTG
The DNA here is from genome assembly GCA_003705185.2 of Ambrosiozyma ambrosiae. Classification (NCBI taxonomy): domain Eukaryota; kingdom Fungi; phylum Ascomycota; class Pichiomycetes; order Pichiales; family Pichiaceae; genus Ambrosiozyma; species Ambrosiozyma ambrosiae. The sequence goes on from PPHU02000057.1 coordinate 28,293, forward strand.
TTTAAATGCGATAGTTCAGCTAAAGTTCTATGGCCAGAGTTGGGTGAGGCAGATAATGCCATATGTCTTCGATAGGAATAAAACTGCCAGACTAGACCAGGATCTCTTTCAAAAGCGTCTGGAGTGGCCAAGTCAATTGAATTGTATTTTTTCCAGTATCCACCAGAACCACGGAAAGTTGGTAGACCTGAAGATGCTGAAAGCCCTGCCCCTACGAGGGCAAGAATCGTTCTGCAATCTGTGGATGATACATACAAATGAAACGAGTTAAGAGTGTCTTGTGGGATGGTATTGGACATCTTTCAATTCTTTCCCTTGTTAAATTCTTCTGACTGTGGTCAACCGTTTCCCAAAGCAGTATTAAGTACGAAGATGAAAGCGTCTGTCATCAGTGGCGCGCGTGCCAGCAGAGGCAAGAACCAAAAACTTCAGCTTCGCTGGTTCGTTTGCTTCTTCGAAAAACACCTACTTCTGATGTTTTGTTTACGTTACCCAGACACTTACAAGCCAATGGTCTACACAGGCAGAATTCCCATGTCTGACGTCCAGAAGAAGTACATGAATGCCAGACTCTTGGATTTGCTTAATAAGACGAGCAATCTCAGAGATCACTACGGCAATGACTTCACCGCTACTTTCAACACTCTTCCTCTCAGAGCTGTCATAGATTACTACAAAATCATCAAAAAACCAATGTCTTATTCTAAAATGAGACAACTAGTCAAGCACAATAGATATACCAATCCTCAAGCTTTTGTTAATGACCTTGCTCAAATCACTTGGAATGCTAGAACTTACAATGCTGATGGATCTGATATTTATCGTCAAGCTACTGTTTTGGATAATTTCATTAAAGATACAATTATTCCATCTATTGAAAGAAATGACAAGATTCCGGGTCATAACCAAGTTCAATATCCTTACTTAGGTCCTTTGCCTGCAGATAAAATATCCGTATCTCCAACTCCAACTCCAACTCCGCAACCAATGCAAGTTCCAGAAACCCCTGTTCCTTCTTCTCCTGAAATTTTAGCACATCAAGCTCCCACCACTTTACACCAGGATGTGCTTCCTTCTCAAACTGTTGAAGACTCTCCAACCCTTCTTATGGATGATTATTATGATGGTGATGAAACTAAGCAAGGTGATGAAGATGAAGATGATTACGAAGATGGTCAACATTCTAGTTTTAGACCTGGTAGTCAATGTTCAAATTTACAGACTTATGCTTATAATCAGGCTAATTATGTTTCAAGAATTGAAGATTCGGGTGTTGTCAATCTATATAATCCTCCAAGAATTACTAACAACTTAAATATCGCCACGAATTCACAATTGTTAGAACAATGGGTTAAGAGAGGTAGACCTCCAATTGTCGATAAACCTCATGAACAAAGAATTAAAAGTATAATGAGGGGCTTAAAAAAAATTAAAGTTCAAGGTAAAACTATCATTACAGTTTTTGATAAATTGCCAAATGCTCAAGATCACCCAAGATATTATGAAGTAATTCCACAACCGATTTCAATGCTTGATATTAAAGGTTTGATCAAACAAAGATTCTACAATAGTGTTGATGCTTATATGGCAGATGTCATGAGACTAATTAACAACAATAGAACTTATTATACTGATGATCCATTTATGTTGAATAATATTTTATTGTTAGAAAGTAATGTTACAAGACTTTACAATATTGAAATGAACAAGCCTGATAGTGTTTACATCGGAGATTCTCAAACAAGTAAAATTCCTTTATCATATGTTTTACATCAAGGGAAAACTTACAAAGTCGGTAATTGGATCTTATTGAAAAATCCAAATGATGACAGAAAGCCTATTGTTGGTCAAATCTTCAGGATTTGGGAAGAACATGGTAAATCTTACATCAATGTTTGTTGGTATTACAGACCAGAGTGGACTACACACAGATCGGATAAATTGTTTTTGGAAAATGAAGTTTTTAAAACAGGCCAATATAGAGATCATCCAATTGAAGATATCGTTGGTTCTTGTTATGTTGCTTATTTTACTAGATGGTTAAAGGGAGACCCTGTAGTTCCATATGAAGGCCCATTATTTGTGTGTGAGTATAGATACAATGATCGTGAATTAAATTTTGCTAAAATCAGAACTTGGAAAGCTTGTTTACCAGATGAAGTTAGACATATCGAAGATCCAGTTAAACCTATTGATAAGCCTAGAATGCTGAAAAAATTACCTTCACCAATCAAGCACTTGCTACCACCTAATGCAAGTTCAAGAGATAGAGTACCACCTCCTATTATTTGTAACATCAATGCTCCTCCACTAGTTGGAGCGATTTACATTAAAAGAGACGACGATCTAGATAATGATGTAAACTATTTCGATGATACTTTAACTCAAAGCCAATTCAAGACTTACTTTCCACCTACAGCAAATATTAGATTGCCATCATCTGCTATGATTGACTCTAATTCACCAACCCCCCACTCACCATTATCTACATCCCACGGGCAATTTAGTAATTTTAATTCACCACAACAGAGTTCACACGCTTCTTTAAGCGGTGGATCAGCTTCACAAACCCACTTGCCACAATTGTCTGGTATTCCAACAAGCACTATTAACCCGACTAACCTGTTAAATCATATCCCACAACATCAGCATCAACCTTTTACTAGCAATAAGTTTGTGCCAACTATGCCTACACATACATACTTTAACAACACTAATAATAACTCCAGCATTAATCATTCCACTCATAGTTACTCAGGAGGTGGTGGACACAAGATTATTCACTCTCCATTTAACAATCTAACATATCAATTCTCCAATTTCAATCAAGCCACATATTCACAAACTTTTGTTTTACCATCAAACAAAGAGCAAGGATTACAGAAGTTTGTTAGGAACAGATATGAGAAGTTAGATATTACAAACTACCAAAGATTCAATGAAATTTTAAGGAAACAGAATTATTTAGGCAATGGAGAAAAAATGGTTTCCTTTGAAGATATTAAAAATAATGTTGAATTGCCATCAATGGTTTGGTTTAGAGGTCCTCCACAGTACATTCCTAATAGAATCATTAATTCTGGTCTGAGTGAGGATGATATTTTCAATAATGATTTGAATCCAGTTTTGAAAAAGAGAAAATTGAGTGCAAATGATACTGGAGATAATGTTGGTGTTTCTAATTTTAAGTTAGGACATAGTGCTAAATATTTGGCTTGGAAGTTAAATAAGCTCGAAGAAGAGAAAAATTCTGTTGAGAAGGTTTAATATCTCTTGCATAGTTGATTATTAGACTATTTCAATTGTTTTGTATAGTATGCTATATTCATTCTTGAAGCAGCCGCCTTGTTTTATTTTTATCTTTTTTATGTATGTTCTGTTCTGTTTTGTTTTGTTTTGTTTTTTTATTATTTGTTTTATTATCCTATATATTTTGTATCTTATTACTATTCTATACTATATATTACCACATTAACTGTAAGGCAGTCAGTAGCGCTGGCTTTTTATTTCTTTATAATGACTCTGGAGAATCTACGTGTTTCAAAGCTTTCCAGTTTACATTTGCAAAAGAAAAAAAAAACATAGTAAAACTGTTGTATAAGTAGAGTTAATTACAGAGTTATGAATCGTAATTACCGCTTGTCTCCGGGAAGTCCACGGGATATTCCATCTCCTGTGACATTAGTACAACGATTTAATGAATCATATTGTAGGTCAGACCATGAAGAACAAATGAGCTGATCACCTCTGATTGTTTCAAAATGTACGTTAAGCCCTTAAAAATGACATATATTGGATTTTCATCGGACAGAAGGGGGAGGTGAAACTTCTATAGATTCACCCGTTCTCATAAATTAGCCAGTTAATTTACATAAGATTGGTCGTTACCTTTAATAGTTAGTGAGATATTACAATGAGTCAAGAAACATGTCGACTTGATTTGATTCCCTCATTTCTCTTGCAGGTCTTATTGTATTACCAAAATTTATACATTGGCGGACAACTTATGGCCAGTAATTATCACGTAATTATCACGTAATTATCACGTAATTATCAACACCAGATATATAACGTCGGCAACAAAAATATATAACTCTACTTACCAAAGGACATACAGATAAGAGATAGTCATGTCAGCTTGGAATATATAAGATGAAGATAGACAATAAGTGTGTTAGCTTCCCCGAACAGCCTCACCAAAAAGACCCTTTAAAATTTAATTGGCCGCGATGGCAGCAGAATTTAGGGGACCCTGAGGTTTGAACGATTTCTTTGGTGAAAGCATAGAAAATATATAGCAAATGTTTTTTTTTTGTGGACAAGCATTCATAGAAAAAAAAAGATTGCCATTTTTTTTGTTTTTTTATACATTAAGTTTACAGCTTCGATCTCTTGGTCTTAGACAGGCTTTCTTGCTTAACGGAAACTACCGTTATCTTATCAGGATTTTTTGTATGCCTATGTATGCACATAATATTCTTGGGTCTCTTATTCATTTAATTAGATTGATAACCAAGTATAAATAGGTTCTTATTTGTCAAACTTCATTCCAAACACTCTACTCCATTTCTTTCTTCCACTAATATATTCACAATAAATTTATAATTAGAACAGCGAAACTATGTCTAACACAAACGAAAGTTTCAAAAAGTCAAAGTTGAAGGTAAAATTCAATTCATTTGTTCGTAAAGTTACTACCAAAGAAGGTTTCTTAGGTCATTATGACTATGTTTCTTTATTAACTCCAAAGATTCCATTTCTGAAATTACAAAAGAAGACTCAGCCTTTCTTTGGATTAGATGCCGACGTTCCAGTGTTTTTGGGATTCATATTAGGTCTACAGCATGCACTATCTATGTTAGCTGGTTTATCAACTCCTCCAATTTTATTGGCCGGTTATGTTAATTTGGATGATAATATTACTCAGTATATGGTTTCATGTTCCTTGATTATCTCGGGTTTGTTGTCTGCCGTTCAAATTACCAGATTTCACATTCCATTCACTCCTTATTATTTAGGTACCGGATTACTTTCTGTTGTCGGTACTTCTTTCGCAACCATTTCCATTGCTGGTAAAGCTTTTCCAATGATGTATTCCAATGGTAAGTGTCCAACTGCTGATGATGGTACTCAATTGCCATGTCCTGATGGATTTGGTGCTCTGTTAGGTACATCTGCCTGTTGTGCACTATTGGAAATTTTGATGTCATTCATGCCTCCAGCTATTTTACAAAAAATTTTCCCACCTGTAGTTACTGGTCCAGTTGTCATGTTAATTGGTGTTTCTTTAGTTCATTCTGGTTTCACAAACTTCTGTGGTGGTACGTGTACAACTTGTGAAAAAGATTTACCTTGGGGGTCAGCTGAATTTATTGGCTTGGGATTCTTGGTTTATGTTAGTATTATCATCTGTGAAAAATGGGGTTCTCCAATCATGAAATCATGTGCTGTTATTTGTGGATTGCTAGTGGGCTGTATTGTTGCTGCTGCTTGTGGTTACTTCTCTCGTGAAGGTATCGACTCTGCCCCAGTTGCAACTTTCCCATGGGTTCATACCTTCAAATTATCAGTTTATGGTCCATTGGTGTTGCCGATGTTGGCATGTTATATTATCTTGATGATGGAGGCTATTGGTGATATTACTGCTTCATCAGATGTTTCTAGATTAGAAATTCAAGGTCCAGTTTATGAATCTAGAATTCAGGGTGGTGTTTTAGCTGATGGTTTGAATGGTATTTTAGCTGCCTTGATGACCATGACTCCAGTGTCCACTTTTGCTCAAAATAATGGTGTTATTTCCATTACAAAGTGTGCATCTAGAACAGTTGGTTACTGGTGTTGTTTCTTCTTAATTATTATGGGTGTTTTCTCTAAATTTGCAGCTGCTTTAGTTGCCATTCCAAAAGCGGTTTTAGGTGGTATGACCTCTTTCTTATTCACATCAGTTGCCGTTTCTGGTTTAAG
>PPHU02000058.1:0-34212 GCA_003705185.2 Ambrosiozyma ambrosiae
TCTTTTTTCTCTGCTGGTTTTGCACCAAAACTGAATCCACTAGTTGCTGGTTTTGTTGATGTTGTGTCATCTTTTTTCTCTGCTGGTTTTGCACCAAAACTGAATCCACTAGTTGCTGGTTTTGTTGATGTTGTGTCATCTTTTTTCTCTGCTGGTTTTGCACCAAAACTGAATCCACTAGTTGCTGGTTTTGTTGATGCTGTGTCATCTTTTTTCTCTGCTGGTTTGGAACCAAAACTGAATCCACTAGTTGCTGGTTTTGATGATGATGTATCATCCTTGTTTCCAGTTGTTACTGCTGGCTTAGCTCCAAACGAAAGACCGCCTAGCGCAGGAGTACTAGTGGTGTCCTTCTTGGATGCACTAGAAAATGAAAATGCCGTAGTATCTTTCTTTTCCGTAACTCCAAATGAAAATGCAGCTGGTTTTATAGTCGAATCATCCGTCTTTGCACCAAAACTGAAACTTGGAGTCGCCGAAGGCCCTGAAGATGCTGATGGTGCACCTACTCCCCCACTTCCACTAAATAAACCAGAAGGTTTATTTTCAGCTGAATTAGATGTAGATGTAGTATTTCCAAAGCTGAAAGCTGGCTTTGTCGAATCTGGTTTGGAGGTATTTCCAATTGAAAACCCAGTTGTGGCTTTAGGAACAGAACTTGTAGCAGCCCCAAAATTAAAAGCATTCACTAGTTTGTTTTCCTCTTTCTTCTCATCGGGTTTAGATCCACCAAAATTAAAGGCAGGAGTTGTTGTAGGCGTTGCACCAAAGGAAAATTGTGCTGGTTTTGCAGCAGTGTTGTTAGCGGTTTGACCAAACTGAAATTGAGTGTTTGTATTGGAAATAGAATTTGAAGCTCCTGTTGACCCAAATGGACTAGCTGTATTTGAAGTAGATCCACCAAATGGAGCTGGTTTGTTTGTAGAATTAGAAAAATTAAAACCACCTTTACAAATAATGTTAGTAAAACGATCAGTTCTAAGCCAACTTCAAAACTAAAAATGAATTAAATACATCAGCACATACTCATAATTACAGATCTTAGGTTGTAATCGTTTAGCAAAACTGTTCCGTGTTCTGATCAAATGAATTCAATATTATGGAAGGCAAGGTATAATATATATTTGATTTATTTTGATTGTTATTTTCTTTCAACATGCTTCATCCAAAAAATAAGAGACGATCGACGTTTTGGGTTTTAAAATTTCGGCGCTAGAAGTCTTAATTACTGTTTCAATTTCCAATCAGCTCTAAATCTACTTGGACTTATTTGGAACTTTTTACTTAGATATAAAAGTATATAGCAGAGAGTATAAAAGGTGAGCATCATCATCTGTTACAAAAATGAACACCAAATCCATCGATATCAACAAATCGATTTTCCTTGATGCAAGCATCAACAAATCTATGATGAATTAATTTAGGAATAGGCTTGGTACTATCCGGATATACTTCACTTCTTTGAATTAGCAATTCATCAAGTCTAATTCTTAAATTCTTGTAATCTGGTCTTTGAATTTCGTCCATCTTAACAATTACCAAGATCATTGTGATTTCTTCTAACTTGAAACTTACTTCACCCCCAAGCATCTCAATCTTGATTCTTAGTAGGTCAACAAACCATTCATCTTCACCGCTTGAAACAATCATGAATTTTAGGCCTTTAAATATTAAAATATTTTTTTCTATTAAATGTTTTTCTTTTCTCGAGAATAAAGACCAATCCAGCTTAGTATCAGGATGAACCGGGTGAACCAATTTTCTTCTTTTCACTTCATTAAATGGAAAGGAATCTTTATATTGTGTAATAAAATAACTAGCTCCAAATTCATCCATATTCTTTTTGCCTGCTTCTATTAATCTATTCTCAGCGATAAATAAATGCTCATTGAGTAAGTCGACAATTTTATTTTCTCTAATACAGTCTTCACACCATTTGAATGAAAAAACATTATAGCTTTTAGCAATATTACAAATGGTCGAAGTTTTCTTTTCAGAAATAATCATTAATTTCTTTGAATTTGAAGAATCGATTGAATCATATTTAATAATATTGCTTCCACCATAGCTTTTCAATAATCTGATTATGTCTGAATGGCACATGGAAACACCATCAAACTGGCATTCAGATTGAATATTAAAAATAAAATCTTTGAATAATTTTGGATTTTTAGAATCTTCAGTAAATGAGACAATACCATTAGCTTCCTTTATCTGCTTTAATGTTTGTTGTTTAGCAGTGAGTTTTCTTTTCCTTTGCTTTTCTATGACAGAATGATTAGCACCAGTATCTTGTCTTCCTTTATTTGTATATTTTTCATACTCAAAAATAGTGCTAACTGTTTTCCAATCCTTATCATACCTCATGCACGTAACATACGCATTTATTAAAGTAGTTTCTGTAGCATAACCCTCAGAAAGACCTTGATCAGACAGTGATCTTGCTCTAACTTCAATAACAAAAGAATCTTCAGGATGTATCCATTCAAGCGGTGCAGTCTTGCCAAACTTAATTAGTTCAGGATCAGGCGGATCATCCTTAAAGTTTCTCCATTTTCCACGAGAAAGATTTTCCACTTCAGTGTATAAATTTCTATTGAAACCATTTGAAACCTTGCATAATGCTAAGAATTTACAATCAAGTTCGGTTAAACGATCCACGTTTCCAATTGGTTTATCAGTGTCTCTGAGTGCACAAATATAAGAAGATTTCATATTACTCGGTATCCTTCCAACAATTAGTAAATCTAGATTTTCACCAAAATTAGTAAGATATTCAGGCTTGATTTTGACCCAAGCTTTTGAAACACTTCCAGGAGTATAAATTGAAGTAGGATCTTTTAGCACAATCCCCTCCCAGTCATTGTTTATAGCATCAATCATATGTTCTTCTATTTGTTTACCAGTTTTACAAACCGTATAATTAGCTTTAACAAATAAAAATGGGCATTCTTTAATAAATACCCTCTCTAAAAGTGATCTTCGATTATATAATGGTTGTTTCTCCAAAGGATTGCTGTTAAAAATCAATAGATCAAAGCAAACAAACATTGGATGAGGTTCATTTTCTGGTATGATACCTTTTTGAGTAACCATTCTGGAAGCAAATTCGGCACCAGCAGTTCTAACAGTGCTGAAAGGTAACACTTTCTTAAGTATAGGATCATAACAAATCATCTCACCATCAAGCACACAATTTTTCATTTCTAGAATAAAATTATGTTTCGAAAGAAATGGTGATAAACAGCCAAGCCTCAATCCAGCGCCTTTACCATAAATATCAGTAAAATCAAATGATTTTCTACTGTAGTATTTAAAGCAAAGATTATCATCTTCGTCTTTAGTAATGTGCACTTGGATTCTTTCACCATCAAACTTTTCTTCAACGAAAAAACCACTTTTTCGTTCGCCACTTGTGGTGTCCCATTCCTTACAAAACCTCTCTGCAACTTCATTGTATTTATTTGGAATTTTTTCTGATCTTTGTGGAGTGAAAGGAAAATTTATACGAATTCTTTTTTCGTTATCGTCTATTTCAGCATTTTTAGTAGTTAGAGTATAAAAGCAATGTTTTAAACTGTTAGTGGCCTTATATAATACAGGAATATCTTTATTCCAAGACTTCATAAATAAAGTTTCCGATCCAACTGGACTTCGTTTCAAAACAATTCTAAGGAAAAATTTCAATTCATATTTATTCATTACATTAATGGTATTTTCAAGTAATTTATATTGCTCATCTTTGTTTTCACATTTCTTTAATTCAGTCAAGATTTGATCAATTTGGTCGACACGAAGTGCATACTTTTCATCAGGATCAATAGTCCTTCTAGCTTCAATAATCTTCACTAATAAGTCGGCAAACTTGTAAGAGTTTTGATAGTTCTCTTTGCCCAATATAGCTTTCCAATTCATAATCTTTAAATAATCTTCATTGGTTTTAGTTAATCCCAGCATTTGTAGAACCATTCTGCCTAATTTCTTTTCTTTAAGTTCATAGCCCCTTGACTTATCCTCTGATGCTAAAGTCAATCTGGCAACTTGTAAAATATCATTTCCTACTTTTTCTCTGTAGTTTCTAACATATCTTTCAAATACATCAGCTTTCCTCCTAGTAATATTGACTCTATTAGCGGTTTGCATAATTTCTTCAATAGGATTGTATAATTCGTCAACCAAAGCTTTAAACAACGGCAACGGGCCGTGGTTTTGGGGTGGTAAAAGTTCTTCACTATCAGCTGGATCCACCATATACTTACTTTGAAAAGAAGCTTCATAACCAACTTCACCATCAACTTTCTTTGACATTTCTTCTGTCTGTTTGATTTGGTGAGCCTGCTCAGTGTCATTATCATCATCACTGATAGTGTCTTTTCGACTAGTTACTTTAACTTCATGAATTTTAATATCTTGAGAATCCATACGAAGATGGGCGTTTGTTGTGCGTGAGTCTATTATTAATCCCTAATTTATTTGTTATGTTTACTTACTTGCCTTTAGATTTTATTCTAATTGACTGACTGATGATATTGATTGATCTATTTACCGGCCAGTTTCTCAATCGCCGCCGCGTCACTTTACTTTCAGTTTCATAATTGCTACCCTTTTGTGCCTATCGTACTATTAGAGGTTCAAACATGGGAATCCATTCTACAACTAACAAAACTCCCAGCTCGTAAATTATGCTTAAATGCTCCAGTTGTAAAATTTAGGTTAGTAAATCACACTATAATATCTGATAGGATATTGAACAATTATATATAAGTGCAAATTTGTGTAATTTAAAACAAAAAACCTAAAGTCAGTGAAACCTCTGCAAGCTAAGTGACTGAGCCGAAATAACAAAGAAAAGAAATGCTACTAATGAAATGAATGTCCGTTCTCACTTGGTGAGCTAGTTATTTTATTGGTGTTTCTAGATTTTACCTTCTTATTTATCTATCTCCCAAAAGTAGCTCGAGTAAGTGGAGATGGTTCCAGCACAATTTAGTATAACGTATGGTAATTAGAAGGGCTACTGTGTAATTTTGGGTAATATTTTCTCCTTCCATATTTCTTTTCTGAATCATTAGATATTTTGGTATTAATCACAACAATAGAATTGATAATCTAGTGTACTGTTATAGAATAAAATAGTTTAGATAAGAATAATATGAAGCAAATTATATAGTTACTCAGGTAAATTCATTTTCTGGTAACTTTTGAGTTTTTACAGCTTCCAGATTTTCGGTTGTGAAGAAGATTTCTTATCAATTAATTCTACCTTAAATAATCCCCGATACGACATTGATTACAAAAACTAAATTATGGGTTAAGTCTTTCTATTGAATATATAAAAGTGAGCATATTAATAAATGCCAATATATAATAGTTAATGTCTACAAAACAAAACTGAAGACATCTTTAACATATCCATCCAGTTTTTCAACTTCAGGTTTAACTTTCTTAAAAGAATCACATTGATCAGCTAAGATCAAGATACAATAAATAAAACTTGCCAATTTAAAATCAAACAATGAAGGGCCGCCTTCTTTGTCTGGGAAGAAAAACTTCGAACTGTCTAATTCAAAGTAGTATTTGGTCAAGTATGATAACTCGGCAAATCCATTAATAAAAGCATTTTCAATTTCTTCTTCTATACTTTGTTTAAAATACACGGGCTTAATGTTTGATGTTAATGAATTTTCTGTATACGAGGCAATCGTTGGATATCTGTAGTTGAATTGATTTCTTTTGGATAATTGTGATAGTATAGGTTGTAATGCTAGTTTATCCAATAATATGTTATTATTGGCCTTCTCACAATCCAAAAATTCATTTAATGAATAAAGTTGCAATATAAGTTTGTTGTCTTGAAAAATACTGGAAAAAAAGAAGTCGTACATTTTATTATTGATGGCCTTAATAAACATTAATTCTTTAATGTTTTTAACAGTAGCTAAGTTGAAACTTTCGATAGTTGCGGAAGATCTTAACTTTCTTTTAATCTTCTTAAGTTTTTTATTTTGCACATCCTCTATAAGTATTGGTAAGTCACCAGCTGGAGAACTGTGATATGATAGCAGAGATAATGAAATTTTACTTTCGAATAAAGTTGGTTCAACTTTTGGAAGTTTACTCTTTGTTTTATAAGCAAGTATAAGTATATTAGATAAACAAATCGGATCCAAGGAAATCCAGACTGATTCATCAAAACTTAATGGAAATAAACTATAGACACCTAAATTGACAAAATTTGTGTTTTTCAAGCTAGAGCTAGAACCAGATGATGATCTAAAGCCAAATTTTCGTTGAGTTATTAGTTCATTGAACTCTTGAATATCGGTCAAGTTAGCTGGGTAATTATACCTTGGATATTGTAACACAAAGTTGTTATATAAATCTCGTATTTTCTCCATTGTAATTGTGAATGTTTATGGCTAATAGTGTTCATGCTCATAAGCCAAAAATGATTACTATTTGATATATACCTCTGTATATTTCTTCGCTTGTTTTGGAGGTCATAGGAAAAGCCCAGTTATTTGAGTCGATCGTCTTAAAAGGAATATGTGTGGTCTCTTAAGAAGCGGATCAAAACCGACATCAAAAATAAATTTCAAACACTTCCTAAACTGTAAGCAGTATTAATAAATAATTCTGAAATTGATATATACTACTATTAATTCTCATTTTCAGCAATTTTACCATCTCTATTTTGGGAACAACTCCCCGAATCCTATTATCTACTTCTAATCTTTTTGTGAACTATGCTTATCTCTGTAGTGCATTATGCGCCAGCTTGAAACCATATCGAATGTAATTGATTAGCTGATTTCTGGTTAATTAAATATCTCTCTTTAAAGTATTCTTGCTTTCTCCTGATTTGAACAGCACTTCAACTCTTCAGACTATTCAATTTCATACTATTTCTCATAGCTATGCTTAAAGTCGCCCATACCAACCTGAGAAGTGGAAAATTAAAATTTGGTTTCTTCAGAAATAATTCAACTGCAAAAACTACAACTAAAAGGAATCCGAAAAGTTTACTGTTGCCAGGTCTTGCTGTAGGTCTAGTTGGTGGATGGTTAGGAGCAAATTATTTTATCAGATCTAACCCACCTGATGATCTGTTTCCGTTATTAGCAACAACACCAATCTCTAGTATATCACGATCTCCACCATATGCTTCTTTAAAAGAGACAACATTGGCGATTAAGGAAATCAGAGCAATTTTAAAAGATGATCAAGTCACTAAATCTGAATCTGAGTTATATAACCATTCAGATAATTCATCAAATTTTCATAAACCAAATGATGACGAAAGACCATATATTATAACATATCCTGAGTCAATTGATGAGGTTTCAAAAATTGTTAAAATTTGCCATAAATATAACGTCCCAATGATTCCATTTTCAGGAGGTACCTCAATTGAAGGACATTTCATTCCAACTAGAAGAGGTATTTCAATTGATGTCACTAGAATGAATCAAGTTTTAGCTTTACATGAAGATGATTTAGACGTAGTTGTTCAACCTGGTATTGGTTGGCAAGAGCTAGAAGATTGTCTAGACCCTTATGGACTGATGTTTGGTCCTGACCCAGGTGTATGTACTTTCTGAGAAAAATCTAAAAGATGAGGCATGAAACATGCTTACACCTCCAATACATATTGATTTTCAACTCTTTGATTACTCAGTGACTCCTAATTCTCTACAAACAATTACTAACATGTTTTCTTTCTTATTATAAAATAGCCAGGTGCATGTATTGGTGGTATGGTTGCCACTAATTGTTCGGGTACCAGAGCCTCAAGATATGGTACTATGAAAGACAATGTGATTTCTTTAAAAGTTGTTCTATCTGATGGCACCATTATCAAAACCAAGAACAGACCGAGAAAGTCATCCGCTGGCTACAATTTAACAGGATTGTTTGTTGGTTCCGAAGGGACTTTAGGAATTATTGTGGAGGCTACTTTAAAATTGCATGTTAAGCCGGAAAATGAAGTTATTGCAATTGTTAACTTTAATACTATTGGGGAAGCCGCTAAAACAGTTACTGATATTTTTAGAGCTGGGATTGCTGTTAATGCTGTCGAATTGATGGATGCCAGACAAATGAAATGCATTCAAGAAATGGAAGAATCTAATGGTTATTCATCTAGAAAATGGAGTGATAAAAATTTATTATTATTCAAATTGGGAGGATCAAAAGCAGTGTTAAAAGATCAAATCTCAACAGTTAAGAGAATTAGCAAGGATAATGGAGGATTCAATTTGGAAATTGCATCAGATGAGATTGATAAACAAATTATTTGGAATGCAAGAAAGACACAGCTTTGGACTTCAATTGAATGGGCTAAAAAGATTATTCCAAATGCAAGGGCATGGCCAACTGATGTTGCTGTTCCAGTGTCCCGATTGCCCAAGGTTGTTGCTGAAACAGCTAAAGATATTGAAGCACATGGTTTAATAACTACGGTAGTTGGTCATGTTGGAGATGGTAACATACATGCTTTGGTTATTTTTCCGCCTGAAAAACTATCAGTCGCAGAAGAGGTGGTTCATAATATGGTTAAGAGAGCTATTGATAATGAAGGTACAGTCAGTGGCGAACATGGTGTTGGGATTGGCAAAAGAGAGTTCTTAGAAAAAGAACTAGGTCTGGAAGCTGTGAATACCATGAGAAAGATTAAATTGAGTTTGGATCCAAAGACATTATACAACCCTGATAAGATTTTCAAAACAGATCCAAATGAAGAGAGGGTAGATAATTATTAAAAGCTTTTTGTTGCATCTTTAATTTTCCTTGATTCTTCTCTGTCTTTTGTATACTGTTGTTTATTTCTTTCATTTAAGTTTGTGGAATATATATACCAAAGTGCATTAGCAGTTATCTTGTATCTAAATTCTTTAATGTAACAGTTGGAAACACAAAAGACTTGAACCATTATAATAAGCGATCTTGTCATATAAATTAGTAAGTTACTAACAAAAAATGGTCCCTAGCAGGATCGAACTGCTGATCCCCGCGTTATTAGCACGATGCCTTAACCAACTGGGCCAAGGGACCACATTAATTCGCACTGTTGCTTTTTAAGTTTATATATCTGCAAGTAAAATGGGTTCATACAACTATTTAATTCTTGATATCAACCCAGTTTATGGTCATTATAAGTATACAAGAAAATAATAACAGCAGTAAGTTAACCTCTCAATTGAATTATACGTGGATTGACTTCTCTTATTAGGTATAAGTTTATTTTGCGATAAATATTGACTTATCTTTATTAATATTCTCCTATGTCAATCGTACGATCTTATATCTTATTTACTTAAAATCCTTTCGTTTCATTTTTTAAACACTCTTGTGTCAGCGCTGTTTGTTTTAACAGAGATTTATCTTCTGATAACTAACTGCATCAAAATAAGGTTGTAATTACCAATCTGGTCATCTTAATTTAGAGGAATATATATATATATATATCACCACACTTGTAATTGTAAGAGATTTGACAGTTTAAACAATTAAAAATTTGAAACGAACAGAACCGAAACAATTAAGGTACAGTATCGGATGGATAGAAAATAATATATAAATGTTAATTTGTCTTTATAGTATTTTATTTAGTTAAGACTTAAGTGGAATAAGAAAGGGGAGATAAGTTTATTGAAGAAAAGAGGAGAAAGGAACCGGACCTAACGTTTGGTTAACTCAATAGAAAAGGTTAAACTCAACGAGAATAGTTTAAGCACAAATAGTCTAAAGTATTTCAACAATTTAGTAATGGTCGAATGGTCTAGTTGGTTATGGCATCTGCTTAACACGCAGAAAGTCCCCAGTTCAATCCTGGGTTTGATCATTCTTTTTTTCTTTTGCCTGAACAATATTTGAATATTCAGGGTACTGGGTTGAAATTAATAACTTCAAAATTTCTCAACATAATTTTATAACCTATATCTACAGTATTTAGGCATATTTGCTTATTAACGAATCTATGAATGGTATTACAACACAATTCAATTTATTCAAAAAAATTTAATTCAAGAAATGACTTATATTAGAAGTGAATGAATGACAACAAAAAAGGGAAATAATGGCAAAAAAAAAATAGTAAGTGGAGTAAAGAAAAATGAAGAGATGACAGTAAAAGTATTATGACAAAAAATGTAGTAAGATTCAAATATAAATAGCAATGAAAAAGACAAAAAAAGAGTCGTTAATGCCATAAAAAGTTCTTTTTTTTTGACTTTAATTATACTTCATATAAAATTGAGAAGCTATGAGTAAACAACAAGAAAAGAGTAAAAGTAAAGGAGGACAGAAAAAAGTAAGAGACCAAAAAAGAAATGCAATAATGGCAGAAATTTTTAGCAAAAAACTAAAGGGGGAAAGAAGTATAAATTAGTAACCCACAATATACAGAAAATATTAACAAGATAAAATCAAATAATTAGCGGTAAGTATTATGTTATAATTAGAATAATTAATTGCAGTATTTTTCCTTTTTCTTGGCAGAAAAACATCAATACCTAAATTGAAAAAATTGAAATGGACATGCTTGTGATATAATCAATAAGTATAATAAAAAAGCAAACGAGCGGCAGAAAACTATTAATGATAAATAAACTTTATTTCAATCGCAACATCTACCTAATGCCATACTGTCAACTTTTTCAAATAACCAAGTGCTCTGGAAATTAGACAGACCCATAGATTTTGAACGCAATCCCATATTTCTATCATCAGTAACTAAAATATTATATCTGAAAACACTAGCTTCAAGTCTATTTAACAATTTCCCATTTTTGATTCTAAAATTAGTTCCAAGCAACGAAGACTTTCCAATATCGTCGTTTAATTTGATTGCTTTCATTATGATTTCGTCAGTATTTGTTCTCCACGATTGATTTTGTTCAAATTCAGTGGTTTCACTTAACGATGAAGCTTTAGTACCATCAGCCCTTACAGGTAAAATATCCTTTTCATTATACAATTGTCTAACAACAATGACGGCCCTAGTCGCAGAATCTGAAATTGAAGTATCCGTTGATCTTCTTAATGATCTTAATTCTTGGAATACAGCTAACGGAATAGCCAGTCTAAAAATATCTGATCTAACACATTTAAAAATGCGACCACAATGCTTTAGCCATGTATTTGTATCCAATGAAATATAAGTTAATGAAGTATCCATTTTGTCACCTAAATCACCCGGAATTTTAATAGCTGTTGGATTATAATACTGTTGTCCTGATTGATCAGCTTTATCTGTATTTTCATCAGTTGATGATTCATCTTCATAATCCGCTTCTTCATCGTTCTCACCATTATCTGCCATATTTTGATTTGCTCCTATTTGAATTGGATAATTGTTATTAATGAATTCAGTCATGAAGGCATACGAATTGTGATCCCAAGTGGGCAATTCAGGCTGATCGTTGCTAGAGCACCATTTCTCAATGTTGAATATTTCTTCTTGAAAATCTCTAACTGTTAAAGCAACACTTGGCTTTTCGAATAATCCTTGAAATCTTTGATCCTGCGAAAAATAAGCAACGTTAGGGTCTATATTTTCTAATGCAAAAATCGACTCATCCATTTTAAATTTAAATATGTTACCTGATTTAACCAATCCGAAGTCTGGAAAATTTTCAGAAATATAAGTTGCCAATAGAACAATTCTCATATATCTACCCGGATCCTCCTTCGAATTATATCTTGGGCCTGAAGTTGGTATATCAAATAAATCACCCTTAACACCAGTTTCATAAACTGAGGTATAGTCTTTTTTGGTATAAATGGAATCAAACCACAATGAACCCCAGCACTTCCAGACCTCCCATAACTTTTCATTTTCTGCAAAATAATTTAAAATTTCTTTTTTATGTGAGGGATTTTGAGATTTTAATAAATGTTCCTTCATAATTTCCCTTATTTCTGGAGAAGCTCTAACAATGCACAAAATATCATTTAGGTATGGTATAAGTTTTGACCATGGAATATATCTGGCCATCAAATAAGTAAATAAGGTTTTGGATTCAGGATATTTAGTCATCGCTTCACCAACAGCAGCTATGAAATATAACCAAACGATAATATGAGGTGTTGAAGTTTGTAAAGGACCATTTATGTACTGCTTTAGCATTCTCATACTTAATTCCAAAACACCTTTATTAATAAAATCTAGTAAGAAAAACCATGAACCTTCTTTTAATGAAAGAGCAGTAGCATTGTATAATTCTTCAACATCAGATTTTATACTTTCATCAATTGGATTGTTACTATCAGGTTTTGATTTTCTTCTCTTATCTTTTTTATCTTTTCTTTCCCTCAATGCATCGGGTAAATCAAACAATTTGGCAAATGGATTTCTTGAATCACCAAAGCCAATTAAATGTGAAATATTACAAAGCGCAAAATTAGGACCTTTTTGAAACCAAAATGCAACTCTAGCCACAGGAATATTTGAGTTTCTGTCGAATCTTAGTTGGAAAAAATCCATATTAGAAGAATCCATACCAAAATGGGTTGCATAATGTGAAACCAGGTTAACCATTTCAGGAGCAACATTATAATTTGGCATTAGCAAAATTTTGTGAATTTTAACAAAATCAATCATCGCCATTTCAATTGAATTTAAAATATTACGTTGAGAACAACAATTATCAACTATCATTCGAAGATAAGTTGATGATGGAACAAATGGATCTCTTGAAGAAACAGCTTTACCAATATTCATCAGAGCTTCTAAGTTATCCGATTCAACTGTACAAACATGATAATAAATTTTACCATGACCAAATTGGGTTTTCATTGCAGTTTGGTACCAGTACATTGAAGATAACTTCCAATCCATATATCTTGCCGGATATAGGGCGATAGCCATTCTTGACAGATCGCCTAACTTTTCAGCCCACCAACCTTCAACACCTAATTGAGAATCAGTTAAACAAGTTATAATATTAAAAGCATAAGCAATAAAGCATGCACAAATTTCATGTTCGACAAAGATAGTTGCAACATTTTTCAAAACTTCGAGAAATGAAACTATCCCATAAACCCACATTCTCCTTAAAATTCTATAATTTGTGACTAATGGTTTACCAGCTCTTGCAGAACTTGGCGATAATGCATATAGTAAGAAATCATAATAATGATCTAATAACTGTACTACATTTTTATAGACAGACCATAATTGAGGGGTTATCTCGACACCTGAATCATTCTCAGCTAATTTTTGATTAACCTCAGTGCATCCTTGCTGAGTCTCAATTTCTAATTTTAAAATAGCTTTGTAAGTTTCCTGTAAATTTGAAGCTAATATTTGTTCTTCTTCAGTTATACCTCTTGATGAAGATGCTGAATTCTGTTGTTGTTGTTGTTGTTGCTGTGGAGGTGGTTGAGAGACAACTGTTTCAGTGCTTGGTCTTCTAGGTATCTGTTGCTGTAATTGTTGTTGCTGTTTTTGTTTTTTTTCAGATATGCTTTCTGGAGAATTCGAATTATGTGGGTTATCAGCAGTACGGGAGCCTCTTGTATGTGGAACATCATTTAGTTCACTGGAACCCTCTACACTCATGTCTGTTTCGTAAACTTTTGATATCACTCTTGATCTTGGAGAAGATGGAACTTCTAGAGTTGAAGGAGTAGGTGTTTTATTAATTGCTTTATTACGAGCTTGGACGGCTGGAGAAGAAGTAAATCCAGGAATATTTTTATGCTTTTTTCCTATTGAAGCACTGTTTTGTGAATGTGAAGGTTGCGAAGTTGTTGAAATGTTTGCCAAAGTTGAGGAAGAAGGATTTCCTGAAGCACCTGGAGAAGAATTTAAAATCCCAGAATTATTAGCTAAGAATGCAGTCGTTGTTGAAGAATTTCCTTGGAACAAGGCACCTCTTTTAGTTGAAGTTACAAAAGACTGAGAATTGTGTCTTTTCTGCTGAGTTGGAGGTTGAGTTGCAATTAGATTTGGAATTCTTGATCTGTTGAAATTAGGAGAGCCTGAACTACCGCCTAATTTATATGGGCTTGTAGTTCTTGAATCAGTAGTGTTAATTATATTGATATTATTGCTGCTGTTGTTATTTTTATAGTTGAATTCTTCTCTCTTGACTAAATGATCAAAATCTTCCTTAGGTAGCATTTATTGATTGCAAATATATATCGAAAGGCAAACTGGAAATATTTTGGGAAAGTAAGATCAACTTACTTATGGAGATATATAAATATAACAGTATTAAGCAAAGAAATTGAGGAAATGAAAAAACAAATATGCCAGACTAACTGAAAATAACTAATAAACTGAAATAAAAACCGAAATATATGAAGTGTAAGATAATTGAAGGAATTTGTTGATGTGAAGGTTTGATGATAAATCAATTGCTTCGATTCGGGAGAGGAGGGAAAAGACTATTAATAGAGTAAAGCACCAGCTCAGATGAAATTGTAGCTTGTGTTAAAGTATAATGTCCCGTGGTAGATGTATGGTAGCAATATTGCCAGTTGAGTACACAAAGTATCAAAGCAATGGATATAGGCAAACTAAACTTCTTTTAAAACAGGAGGAGAGTTATCCACTTCGTTTCATTGAATTTGCGAGAGGCGCGTGGCGCTCGTGGCGGTGCAAGATACGGGAGCGCAGTATTTGTTTAGATAAATTTAGAGGATATACATTTACACAATCTCTATTTAGTTTGACACCTCAAAGGCATGATTCAAGTAGTCTATAAAAAGAGGTATGATTCTAGTTGAATCTACAGCTCTCATTCTGTTCAAACTTAAGTATGTTCTTCTCATTCTTTGCAACTGAGCAATGGACACATTTTTGACAGGAAGTGTCACAACATATTGCTCCTGATTATCTCCAATATTCTTAATCAACACTTCTCCTCCAACAGGGTTCAAATTCTGGTACTGAACAATATCATTGATTACCTTCATAGTTTGCTTATCTAATTCTTGCAAGAAGTTAGCACCTACGGCAGGCTTTAAAACAGTAGCGTGATTAGGTTTAGGACCCTTTTTCAACACAATTGTTTCCCATATTGTATCAAATGGGAGTTCACTGTCATCATATCCAACAGAAACTAATGGAGAATCCCATCTATTTTGGCCATTCGGCTCTTCAAATCTCATAATCAATGCTCTTAATAAACCTTCATCCCATTTTTCTTTGATAGGTCTCTTTGAATTCCACTCAAAACAAACTTCACTAGGTGTAACAATATTAACTACACAATAAGGAGTACTATACTCTTTGGCTTCACAATTTAATTGATATCTTAAGCCTTTAATGTAATTCATCCCATCTAATATAACCAGGTTGTTTTTGGATAAGTTTCTTTTAACTGCTGACATCTGTGCACCTCTAGCTGCCTTTTCAGTAACTGATTCTTTGTACATATCATGTGTTATACCTAATGATTCATCGTTGTGTAAAATAACTTTTAAGTTGGAGCCTGGATCTGTTGGGCCTAAGGTTGAGATCTTATCTTCAAACGCTTTAACTAATTTCTTGGACCATGTTGTCTTTCCGGCACTTGGGAACCCCACTATTAGAATCAAAGGCATAGTTAGATTGTTATGGCTGTATATATATTAAAAGAACAAGGGCGTATGAATGTAATGGAATTAGAGTAAATTTAAAAAATAGTTGTAGTTAGGTGGAAAAATCAAAACCAAAAATAAATTTAATTTTTCTTTTGGTCCGGGTCATTTTTGAGAATTCAATTTTCGTTTATACAATTTGTACTGGTTGCAGTGATTTTAATGTATATACAAACTGACACTATATATCCAACTGAATAGACCATTTAATGATGATTAAACAGACAGTTAATATAATACGACAGACATTCAAGCCTAGAACAATTTTTCCAGACTACAGAGTGAACTTGGCCGACTTCAAAGGCCATCAATCAAAAGCGCTCACTAAGATGAACCAACTTTCACCACAAATAGATTTAGTTTTAGAATTAAGAGATTCTAGAGCACCAATTTCAACTACAAATGTATTGATTGACCGTGTTTTTAAAAATAAAGTAAAGATTGTTTTATATACAAAAAAAGATTTAAGTACATTAGGAGCAAAAATCTTAGATAAATGGCATAAGCCATTAAATGAACAGTGGCAGTTTGTTGACTGTCGATCGCCTAAAGATATTGAACGATTATTGAAAAGTTTAAGAGAGAAATTCTATCAGATGTTCCCCCCACCCCCATTAGGTTTAAGATTAATGGTTGTTGGTATGCCTAATGTTGGTAAATCAACTTTAGTCAATAGCTTAAGAAAAAGAGGGTTAGGTCATTCGTTAAAAACCAATAAGAGTGTTGCAAGAGTTGGAAACCATGCTGGCGTCACTAGAAAGACTTCTGAAATTATAAGAATATCTGAAGAACCTGAAATCTTACTATATGATACCCCAGGTGTTCTATTACCTCAAGTCAATGACATTAAAACGATGTTAAGTTTATCGTTAATTGGCACTGTGAGTATAAGTAATACAGATCCAGTAATTGCCTGTGATTATTTATTATTTGTCATGAATTTATATGATCCATCTGGAAAACCATACAAAAAATATTTAAACTATCCAACCAACGATATAATGGAATTATTAGGTGGTATTTCCAGAAAAACTAAGAATTTCAGCAGAGTAAAAGGAGGTGATCCTAAGATAAATTACAATGGATGTGCTCTACAAATGTTAAGTGATTTCAAAACAGGCAAATTAGGCAGATGGTGTCTTGACTTAGAAGTTTTGAAGAAGAAATCTGGCGAGGAGTTCAAAAAACAGTTGAAAGAGGAGAGACTACGGGTGGATAGTATGGATTCTAGCATTAATAAAGAGAAGGATATTTCTGAACAGAAGGACTACCACCAGAGACGAGCTGATCGAGCTAACCAGTTGTTTGATATATAAGTACACATTCTTTGTAAATAGATTGTCCAGAAGTATTTCAAAAAATTGAAAAGTAGTTTTTAATTGGCGTTCCCTTGAGGCTATTGATCAACCTCAGTTTTAAGTATAATTAGCTTATTCACGTGCCAACTCATCTTCTTCTGGTGGTCTTTTGATGAGAATATACAAATCTAATATTTAAGGTGAAAGCGACACATTTTATATTTTTGTTTCTTAGTAGATTTTAAATGGCATATATATAGGAATAGATAGAATATGATAGTTTGCAATGTAGTTTTATGGATAAGTTTACCCATACAAACTACACAAAAATATTTGGTAAATTTATTTGCTATTAAAGAAAATAACTTGTAGCACCTAACAGTGCACATATGTTATCTCGGATATGCTCAAAGATTGATGACCAAAAGCTAAATTGCTTAACTGCTATGCACTTCTGGTTTAATTAATTAATATGCAGTAGTAGTATAGAGCTCATATATATTTTGTATTACTCTTTTCTTTCGCAAAGACTAACTTTTAAGGAGTATGATATATCAACTCAATTTAACCAAAATGAAGAACATATATACAAACTCCAAAATGACCCTCGAAACTACTGTTTGTTATCTTACTCCATTGATAAAAATGGTTTAGTCGACGATTTTAAAACTGGATCTCATTCAGTTGATATTTCCGAAATGGTATTAAATACTGAAGCAGGTGGCTGCTTAAAGATGCTAAAGAAAAAATAAACTCACAATTCAAATCTGAAATTTGCTCCTAAAACACACATTATTTTCAAAGATGAACTTTCCAAAACCAAGATTTTTACTTTTGATAACTTAAATATTGCCAAATTTAAACTCAAGCCAGCTTTAAAATTTGGTGCATATTATCCCTTTCCACTATTATTTTAAAAAGTTATTGATGCGGTTACATGAAAATGTTTCCAGTCTGATGTTATTGAAAAATGGAATTGTTCACCCAGTTTTTCTGTAGCCACTACTAAATTAGATATTTGTATTGATGATCATTTAAAAGCCAAAGCACCTTTTTTTGTGTGTAGTCCAACTCTCCTGAAATTTCAGGAATTGTTGCAACTTTTCTCGACATTGATATGGCTCCGATTTATAACATTGGTGGATGTTATTTAAAACTGCTTTTTTTTTGACTTCCAAATAACTAGAGAAATAAGGCAAACTGCTATAACAAAAGAAGAAATAATTTCTAAATGGGATCTCCAAAATAATTCTTCTCCTCCAGATATTCCATCCACATTAGATCTTCACTATAATTCTGTTTAAATAGTATTTGTTACTATGATGGATATTGGTAAAAATGTGGATATTAGTAAAACAAAAATTATTATAAACTGTAACAAAAATTTCTGTATTTTAGATCCAAAATTTGATCAAGTTGCAATGATTCAAGGTATGCATTTCAAACACATTGCTTCAAAATCGGTTTCTAATTTAAATGGAATCACTTCAGTTATTGCTTTTAGTAATGTTGGTCCTTCAATTCTAGATTAAATTAAAATAGCTTCTGTTAAATATTTTGTTTTGTCAACAACTTCATATAATTAGTACACTAAATAATTTGATTACAATTTCAAATATTTAGGGGGGTCACTTGAAGTACTTGAGATAAAGTTTATAAGTATAAATCTGTTACATAATTTGATCATCATTCTATGATAACCAGCCGTGAGAATATTAAAAAATATGAATATAAATTTTGAATGATATGGAAGCTCTTGTAAATTTTTGAATCGATTACCGTTTTGAAGGAATAGAAAACTTGAAGTTCCGAAGTTGGAGTTCAGAGTCGTGTGTTTATTATATACTTACGTAATCTTGCTTGTCGTGCCATAGCCACTCTTTTGATTTGAATTTATTCATCTTCCATTTTCAATTAGTTACAACAATATTATCTTGATTTTAGCATTCCCTTACATTCACTAATATTAACATATCACTGACATTTTCAAACATGCGAGCAACATGTTTTTGGAAATTTATACTTGTCATAATCACTAACCTTGCAATGTATCAGCAAAGACTATATTCACTTTCTTCCAAATCAGACTTCGATCAGAAAATTGTCAATCGAAAACTAAGGAAGAATCTAATTAAAAATTAAGATGAATTTTTTATAGATAGTTTCCAATCTTGCTGGTCAATGTTTGGAACCAATCAAGACTATCTTGTATCATTCATCTTTACAAACTTGCAAAATCAGGAGTTTCTAGCAGATACAGACAGAGCATAAAGATTATAAACTGGAAAGTTTTTAATGCTGAGAGTCAAGTGAATATAAACCAATACTCTAAAATATTAAATTGAAAGCGAAAGATACAACAGAAACGTAAGTCAGAACCTCAAATAATTTCCCGCAGAAGAAAGAGTTCTAAAAATCTCAAGATGTAACCAAAGAGCGAATTTTGGTATATGTAAATCTGATGAAGAAGGTGCCACTTAAGGCAAGATTGTTTGCAAGCATATTAGCTACTGTGATTGATATTGAAAACAACGATGTAGAAAATATATTGTGAGAATTTCAGTTAAAACTGGTATGTGTAAGGACGATTGTTGAATAAAAAAGGTATCGTGCCATTATCTGAGTTGCTAAAATTAAAATTTAAAGTAGAAGTTAGTGCGATCAGAGATTCAATTTTGAATTCTTAGGATCAGAAATGGTTAGATAATGTTGCTACCATTTTAGTAGGATATATAAATTGTTTAAAACTGCTTGTCTTTGAATAAATTTTTTAATACTAGGCCGTATAGGTGCTTTTCAGAAACTGAGTATATTGCAATTCGAGTTGAAGAGGTATCATATACTAAATAAGTTATTATGCATAGAGAAAAGAGAAAGAAACCACTGAGAGAAATTGCTTAATGTCATGAAATCACCAAATGAAAGGTTAAATAATTTGAAAATGTTAAAAGAGAAAGAAAATAGCAATTTAAACATTATATTATAGACAAGGGTTGACTCTGGGAACCCCTTTTGGTTTTTTAGAGTAATAGAGTTCAAAAAGATAGAACCAGAAAGTTTTACTAAAGTATTTGCACTACCTGAATCAGTTATTGGTCCTTATTATTAAAGTTCCAACAATGGCTAGAAATTCAGCATTTATGAAACAAATTGAAATCAAGGAATTTAATACTATATATCATTCACTTGGAGATATTTTTAAAGACATCCCTGAAAAATATATCTACAAGATATGAGATCCGGAAGACATGAACCCTTGAACTCAAACAGATATTTCGAATATCATTGAAGAATAAATAGTAGTTATTTACTGTTATTTTTAAATTTACGAGATGTAAATTTAAGGGAAATACAAAAGTTAATTCAACCCTTGACGACGATGTAATGGAATCATAAGAATAAAACAAGGGCAAGAGAAGTTCATGAGTGATCTGACTCTCCTTAAAATCAATGAAAAATTATAGATTAAAGAGTATCTTTTATTCATTAATGAAGTCGTCTATATAGAAAAGTTTGTGCAATAATAATACATCGCAATGGATGCTTAATTTTTTCCTTTTTTTTGCATTTATAAGAGCGATCAATTAATATATAATTACACTTAATTATGATACTAGCAACAAATTGGCTGTTCTTTGCATATTGAGTCTATCCTTCTCAATAATTGAGTTGAATGTAATAAGAAATGTCTTGGAACGATCAAATTTTAATGTATCAACTATCTTCCAAAATAATAATTTTTCAGCTTCAACTCCATATAGGTTGACTTTTGTTGCTCTACCAACTTTAAGTTGTTCGAATACAAGTGTTCAAATAGGAAAGAAAGGAATTTTTAAAACACCCAATTAGTGTTTTTGTCTTTAGTCTATTAATTATATTCTTCTTCAAATATGTTAATACCTTAATGAATTTTTGACTGTTTCATAATCACAGGGTGTACAGGGTATAGAAGCTGTTTCAAATCAAGATTCTAATAAATTTTCGATATCAGTGTTTATAATATGCCATTTTCTTAAAAATCCTCTTTGAAATCAAAAGTTCAAAAGTCGTGCGCGGCGCGAGAAAAAGTTGATGTTTTTGAATTCGTTCTAAACACAAAACAACAACTTCTTTTACTAAGGGATCCCTTGTCAGCCTCCCACCTCTTTCACCCGCTTTTTCCTGCTAAAGTTCTGACAGATCTTACATAGAATAAAGTATTATTATATTCCTATTGCCACTTCATTGACACTGAAACTGCTCAGAGGTCTTACTTGAAACAACAACCCGAAATTACAAAGTAAATACCGGTTCTCTAAATCAACGCTAATGGACTCTATTCTAAATTTTAATAACCCATTGGACATCAGTTTGTTGGATAGGGTTGTGGACACCTTATATAAGGGTTCCGGTGCCGAACAGAAACAGGCTCAGGATGTGTTAACCGCTTTTCAAAATCATCCAGATGCTTGGACTAGAGCCGATAATATTTTAGCAAACTCTTCAAATGCCCAAAGCAAATACATTGCTCTATCGATCCTAGATAACTTGATTAAAACAAAATGGAAAATGTTACCTGATGAACAAAGAGTAGGTATTAGAAATTTCGTTGCTGGTATGGCCATTGCAATGTGCCAGGATGATTCTCAATTCACTTCTCAAAAGGCATTAATTAATAAATTAGATTTAACTTTAATTCAAATTATCAAACAAGAATGGCCAGCTAATTGGCCAAATTTTATTCCTGAGATTTGTGCATCTAGTCGTGCTGATTTCAATATTTGTGAAAATAACATGTCAATTTTAAAACTATTATCAGAAGAAATTTTTGATTTTTCTGCTGAGCAAATGACTCAAGCTAAAGCAAAATCTTTAAAGATGAGACTAGCTGATGAATTCACTGCCATATACCAATTATGCGTTGAGGTTTTAGATAAGGCCACTAAACCTTCCTTAATTATTGCGACTCTGAAAGCTTTATTAAGATATATACCTTGGATCGATCAACGCTACATTTTTGAGACCAATTTATTAGATTTATTTGCCGGTAAGTTTTTACCCGTTGAAGCTTTCAGAAGTATTTCAATCAAATGCTTAACTGAAATCTCTCAATTAATTGGCCCTCAATATGATAATAGATTCGTTCAAATGTTCGGTGTGGCAATTCAAGAAATTGAAAATGTTATTCCAGTTGACTTAGATTTAAAGCAAACTTATACCCAGGCAAGTTCTGCTGATCAAGAATTTTTAAATGATTTGGCTATGTTTTTAGTTACATTTTTATCGAATCATTTGGTTCCGGTTGAACAAACAGCTGAACTGAGACCACTTTTATTGGATGCACATAAATATTTAGTTAATTTATCAAGAATAGAAGAGAGAGAATTGTTCAAAGTTTGTCTTGATTACTGGACTAAGCTAGTTCAAGCATTGTTTCAAGAAATTCAGTCTTTACCAGTTCAAGAGTCTCCTTTGTTACAACTACAATTTGGTAGAGTTGGTGCAATGAATCCTGAAGTTTTGAGAAACTTTAATTTAAGAAAAGATATCTACACTGATATTTTGTCGAAATTAAGAATTGTTATGATTGAAAATATGGTCAGACCTGAAGAAGTGTTGGTTGTTGAAAATGATGAAGGTGAGATTGTTAGGGAATTCGTTAAAGAAAGTGATACCATTCAATTATATAAGTCAATGAGAGAAGTTTTAGTTTATTTAACTCATTTAGATATCAATGATACCGAAAATATTATGTCCGCTAAGTTAGCTAGTCAAATCGATGGAACTGAATGGTCATGGCATAACATCAATACTTTATGTTGGGCAATTGGTTCAATTTCTGGTTCAATGGATGAAGAAAGAGAAAAAAGGTTTTTGGTTACAGTTATTAAAGATTTATTATCTTTGACCGAAATGAAGAGAGGGAAAGATAATAAAGCCGTTGTTGCCTCAAATATTATGTATATTGTTGGACAATACCCAAGATTTTTAAAAGCACATTGGAAATTTTTGAAAACCGTCGTGAACAAATTATTTGAATTTATGCATGAAACCCATGAAGGTGTTCAAGATATGGCTTGTGATACTTTTATTAAAATTACTGAAAAATGTAAAAGACATTTTGTTGTTCAACAACCAGGTGAAACTGAACCATTTATTGATGAAATTATTAGAAACATTCAAGAAACTACATCAGATTTGCAGCCACAACAGGTTCACACTTTTTATAAAGCATGTGGTATTATTATTCAGCCACAGAATTCAAATCAAATTAGAAATAGATTATTAAGTGAATTAATGCAATTGCCTAATATTGCTTGGAGAACTGTTGTTCAACAGGCAGGTCAAGATCCAGATATTTTATCTCATTCCGATATTGTTAAAGTTATTGCAAATGTTCTTAAAACTAACGTTGCTGTTTGTGGTCCGTTGGGTGAAGGATTCTATACTCAATTAGGTATGATATATGTTGAAATGTTAGCTTTATATAAATCTGTTAGTGGCAATATTTCAAATGCAGTTGCTACTGATGGAATAATTTCGACAAAGACCCCGAAAGTCAGAGGTTGGAGAACTATTAAAAAGGAAATTTTAATTTTGATTGAAACTTATATTGGTAAAGCTGAAAATAAAGAAGAAATTGTCAGAGATTTAGTTCCTGGTTTATTGGCATCTGTTTTAGAAGATTACAAATTAAATGTTCCGGATGCAAGAGATGCCGAGGTTTTGAACTGTTTAGCTACATTGGTAGATAAAGTTGGAGACTTAATTCCTAATGAAATTGTTGAAATTTTGGCCAATGTTTTCCATGTTACTTTAGAAATGATTACACAGGATTTTACAGAATATCCAGAGCATAGAGTTGAATTTTACAAATTATTAAAGGAAATTAATTTGAAAGGTTTCAATGCTTTAGTGCAATTCCCACCAGAGGGATTCAAATTGTTTATTGATTCTATCTTATGGGCCTTCAAGCATAATAATAGAGAAGTCGAAACAACGGGTTTATCGTTATGTGTCGAATTACTAGACAATATTGATAATTTAGGACCAAATAGTCAGTTTGCTAGTGGGTTCTATCAAAATTATTATTTTTCGATATTAAGTGATTTATTCTATGTGATAACAGATTCAGATCACAAAGCCGGTTTCAGATTGCAATCCCAATTATTGGCTAAATTAATTCAAATACTACTGGAAAATAAATTAGCGGCTCCAATTTACAGACAAGGAGAAGCAACAGAAGGTACGTCAAATGCAGAATATTTAAGAACATACACATCGAAGATGTTGACCAATGCATTCCCACATTTACAGTTACAACAAATTGATAACTTTATACAGGCATTATTCACTTCATATAGCCAGCCAACCAAATTTAAAGGTATATTGAGAGATTTCTTGGTTCAAATCAAAGAATTTGGAGGAGATGCAACAGACTATTTATTTGCAGATGATAGAGAAGATGAATTGAATGAAAAGATAAAGCAAGAAAAAGACAAAGCTAAACTTGTCGGTGGTTTATTGAAACCATCAGAAATGGAGGATTAGATTATTTAAACTATTTTATTTTTGTTTATTTAATTCTTTAGTCTCCTAATAATTTTATTACTATTATATTGATAGCTTTATTCTTGAAGTGAAAATGAGAAAAAAGATATTATACTTGTTTTTAATATTATAGTTTGTTAAGTTTCTATCTTTTCTTCCATTTTTTTACTTCTAGAGGTTTTTGTTTTTTCTGCTATATTTTGTGTGAGTGACGTGTTTTAATCGTTTTATATAAATACTCTTTTATTTTGTTGTGTGTACTTGTTTTGTTATTGACTGCTGTTACTATTACATTTTAAAAATTTTAATATAATTAAAAAAATTAAAAAAAAAACACCCAAATTACAAATTGTACAAGTAAATTAAAAAAATATTAAAGATATTAGTCTCTGTTGGTGAAATTTACTGGACTTCTGCTCCTGTTTCTGACAATCGCTCGTCTTACTCTAGTCCTTGTAGGCTTTTTGGTGAACGCAAAATCAACATCAAGTCTTTTACCAAGCACAACCAATCCACTATCTTCTTTAGAGTTAGCCAGAACAAGACTACATTCTTCCAAAGTTTCGAACTCAGCCAATGCATACCCTAAACAATACCCTGACTGTCTATCTAAATTCAAATGCAAATTTGTAACTTTACCATATTCTTCAAGAATGTCTAGTAGATCATCTTCTGTGGTTTCTTCGTGTAAGTTGGTGAGCATTAATATATATCCTTCAATTGCTAGAGCATAAGTCTATAGGTTAGTTCACAATCTGAAAAGTTTCAAAAAGAATAATGCATTTCTTCTATGACGTTTATATAATGTTTGAATTAATAAATATACGTACACCTTTTAACAACTGCTCCATGCTGTGTAGTTGCTGAGTCTAGGTATGAACATTTAAGTTTTGATTAAGTTAGTATTTCCAGTTCCGCATAATCTACCAAAGTGGAAACTCAACATACCTTGATCTACATCCATTGAATCCATGTTAATTGTGTAATTAACTAATTTTTTGCCGACATTAATCTGTTTTTTTTTTTTTCATAATAATTCTTGTTTTACTACCAATTGATCTTTTGTAAAGATGTGCGCGGCTCTCGTATGCTACGATAACCGGTTTTTTCAAACGGTAACTTTAAACAATTGTATTATCTTTCACTTTACCCAACTTCACGAAGCATTTCTGTTCCTTCAAGTACCATGTCACTAACTGTAACCATTGAATTTCTCAATATACTTTTTACAAATACGATCAAAAATATACAGGTAGTTCCAAGTTCACAAATTAAGAATGATCCATTGTTATCTCAATTATTTAATAAGACCATTTTCCCTACCAACTTAGATTCAACTTCATCGATCATGGAGATACTTATTAACAAAGAATTACTAATGAAAATATTTATTGAATGTCATCAAGTGATTAAAAAGCAGCTACCTATTGATCCCAGTAAGCCGATTGACGAAATGTTATTATATCATTCGACTCTTGGAATATTGTTGATTACCCCTGAAGACCATATGGCCTTGAATTACAATGAGACAATACTGAATAATCTGATAATTGGATCAGCAAAGATATTGGAAAGTCACTTCAATGCCTTGTGCGGATACTTAACTTCATCAATTTCAAAAACTAATAAATCATCAAGTTTGTGGCTTTATTTTAAAAAAACATTAATTAAATTACTTTCCCAACGCATTATGCACCAAGAACAAGATGACTTTATTTTCCCAAAGGATTTATTTTCAAAAAGTTTACAAATTATATTACAATCGACCAAAAATCATCCCAGAAACTACTATTCGAACAATACCGCCCGTTTCTTAATCTCAATCATACGACACTCTACCCAATCCGAAGTATTACACGAATACTATACTACTATTTTAAAATATTTGAAACAAGATGGGATCAATGATTATTCAATGTGGATGACTTTATTACAGTTAGTCCATCCAAGTTCCGATGAGAGTTATTTTGTTGAAGAATTTACAAAATTAATTGGTGATGGTGATAGTTCCTTATTGTTTAGTCATGCTAATAAAAACCCAATCGACTTAGCAGAATTATTTATTGAAGACGTCTACAACTTTTTATCAAAATCAAAAATAATATCATATTCGGGCTGGTACGCACTAACAATATTAAGCATGAAGTACAAGGGACAAACAGCTACTCCTATCTTGGAAAGTTTCTTTAAAACAAATTATGAATCATTCCAGAAAAAAACCCATTTGATAATAGATACTAAATTAGGAACGTTACGAAAACATCAGATGAACATTAATCTTGATTCTGATTTAATACTGAATGATGAATTTAGATTGAATTTGATATATAAAAAGCTGTATATGAAATTTTTCTTTTGCTAATTATTAATATTTTAATCTCATTGCAATTTGGCTACAATTTCGACAATAATGAGACTAGTATAAAGTAATTAAGTATAAACAATTTAAACAAAATATAAAATTCAAAATTCAGAAAAAGGTAAACAAAAGAATATTAACCCTTTTATAAACACAAAATATAGTGGTAATAGTAAAAAAGAAAAGAAAAAGATATTAAAGTATAAAAGTATAAAATTTAGGTGTAAAAAAAAAGGCAAGAAGAGTTAACAGAATGTAAGAGAAGACAGGTATACTACTAGTACTCCAAAAAAATATATGACAAACATCATATATACCCCAGCCAAAAGTCAGAAAACAAAAAAAAAAACAGCGGAAAAAATATTAAACACTAAGAAACATACGATGTATATTGACAAAATTCAAAAAAGAAACAGAACAGATGTATTCAACAGAACAAAATTGGACAAATAAGGATATTATGTTATTATTTCAAACAAAAAAAACACTTTCTAAAAGATATAATTATATTGAAACTTAATAGAAAATTGGATATGGTAAAAGGCTTAGGTGGAGGTAGACAGCATATTTATATTTTTAACCTCTGAATAGCAGCAGTTGCTTAATCAATGTGCGGTTTCATCAACCTTAACCTTTTCACGAGCTGGGATTTCAAACTCAGGATTGAATGTTTGATGAGGCAAGATTGGAGCAACTTCAAAAATATGTTTATCTACTTTCTCTAATTCGTGCTTTGAATAATCTTTATTTAAAACACGATCTTTATAAATGACGAATTCAAGATTATCATTGCCATGTTTAAGTGATTCTTCGATTGATAACTGTCTAAACAGTTTAGGATGGAATTCGACGCCATCTTCTTCTCTCTTCTTAGCCACCTTTCTTTGGTCATCTTCAATCTTAAATTTTTCATCTGTGGCGATAACATGGTTTCTTTGAGCTAATGCATCAGTAACTTTTTTCCACAATTTTCTGCTTTCATAATCACCTTGTTCTGATAAATCCCTAACTTTTGGTTTCAGTGGAGTTGCTGTTTCACAATCGAAAAACAAATCCTTCTTATCAGTCTTCAAATTCTTGATGTGCATCTGTCCATTCCATTTACCTGTAATCTTGTACAGGTCATGACCAGTTTTGGTATTCTTAATTGTACCTTCAATGGCATCATAAGTACCACTAATCAATCCTTTCGTTTTAAATTCGATATCTGCTTCTAATCCGTTGGCTGGACATTTAATATACATATGGTCTCCCAATTCGAATTTCAAAGTTCCGAATAATATACCTTTAGCATACATATTTGGTTGAGTTAAAGTATAATATTCGCATTCACCAGTCTTTGGATCAATGTAATCTAAAAAGGAACATTTGGTTACACCATGCATTATTGCAGCAGTTGAATTTCCCAAGAATCTGGATTGCGGTGCAACTATACCATCAACTCTAATATTTTCCGAAGGCACTATGTAGAAATAGGATGATTTAGGAGGATGATGACAAGTTTGTTCAGCAATATAATAGGCCTTTTCACCATTAGGTAAATCCCAATAACACGTGAAGTACTCACCTAAAATTGGATTCAAAGGTTTCTTAACAGCTTTTGGGGAAATATGCCAGCAAGACATATACCATTTAACAACTAACAAAAACCTTTGAACAGGGTCATCTCTAGTATCATGTGCTTCAAAGATAATGTCAGGCTGCTGCAATTGATTGGTGATACGTTCTAACATCGACTTTCTCTCTAAAATAAAAGTTGGAAGAGTGATTCTAGATAAATCGCAACCCGGTCTTAATTGCGAAATAATCCCCATCAAGATGGATTCGCCTTGGCTGTCCATTTCATCTATGTCTTCTACATCAACATCAGCCGATTCTCCATTAGCAGTGTCATTATTGTTATCAGATTTAACAGCAGATGCAGAAGGCGTAGAAGATTTGGAGTGGTGGTGGTGTCCCAGGAGTTTCTTGTCGGAGTGGTTCTTTCCTGTTAAAAGGTGTGAAAGTTAGTAATGGTCAAAGCCGGGACGCTTGGGTATTGCCATGTGGCAAATGGTGGCTCAATGTATACATACCCAGTATCTTAGAGGTAAAAGAAGGCATGGCAAATGGGACTTTTGGCGGATAAGCTTAGTTTTGGAAAGAAAAATGGAAAAATGGGTCTTTATTAGTGATAGTTTCGAAGCAGTCAATTGAATTCACAGGAACTGTATATGCCATGCGTTACACCCGTGCACCACATATTAGGTGATCCGAAAACAGTCAAAGGATCAAACTGCAGCTGAAACCACTGCAAAACATCATTTTGGACACAGCTGGTATCTACTGTCCAGTCTCCTGTTATACATCCAACTGGTTTACTGCCCCAGTTTTGGTTCTTTCCTGTACTCTCTCAGCAATACTAAAACCCTTTTCACCTTTAGGCTGTCTTGTGTTCACTGTCCAGTTCAAGTCAATCCTAATTTTGCAGCTCGTGTTTTCACTCTGATCTACTCCTCCCGTCTGTGATCAACCCAAGTATTATCCAAGAATATACCTAGCTATTTCTTATCGTGATACCTCATTTGCATATTTAGAGCTTATTGATCACAAACACGCTTGAAAAAAAAAAAGTTGTTTTGTTTTGTCGCCATAGAAAGCAATCAAACCACAACGAAATCAATTTCCAAATCCAATAAGGTCCAACCCTAATACTATGCCATTAGCAGGCTCTGGTTCTTCGTCAGCTTCTCTCCCAGCAAGCACCAGATCTAGTTCAGGCTCTTCAATCCACATTCGCAGAAAATCGTCTGTCACCAACATATTTTCAGGTTTCGTCCACACAGTCAGAGGATCCCTTTCCAGACCCCAAAGCAACGGAAGTGCTAATACCACCAACATGAGCAATAACAGTCCTGTTTACCCGACTGCTTCCACTAATAGATCTGTTAGGTCTTCCTCTTCTATTGACTCCAACCAGGTGAATACGGTCATTGCTAATTCGAACATCAACTCCCACAACAGGTTCAACCCGCAGGCCTACACATTGAACATGGCTAACTCTCCCACTGTCTCCAACTTAAACGGATTCCTTTCCCCAGTTGAACCTATAGATGTCTCTACTCCTCTTCCTTCTCAAGCTGAAGAGTCGGAGTCGGACGAGGAACTGAACCAAATACACCATTACTCTGATGCCAGCGCTTTTGAGGTGTCAGAGTTGCAGTCACATAGTCTACCTGAACAAAATGAGACCCAAGACCCACATCAGCACAACTCTTCCTGTAATCACGCATCGGGCAACAACAATAACAGCAATAGCAGCATTAACAACAACGATATGGTAGTTACGAATAGTCACCCTGACTTAACTGGCTCTTTACAAAATCCAATAGTAGTAGAAGAAGTTGAAGATTCATCCAACGAAGAAGAAGAAGATAGTGAAATGGTTGATGCAGATGAAATACTTAGCCCACCGTTATCCTCTGCAAATCATGTTATATCATCAGCAGGCACAGGAATGACTGGCCCTATGACTGGCTCAACTGCAGTTACTACCTTGAGAACGAACACAAGAGACCACACAGACGAATGCTCTGTTCCCCTTCAGAATCAACCTGATGAGGATGGTTTTTATTCTATACGACTCACTCCATATATTGATCATACAACAACAGGTCCTTTTATGTTTTTTGGCCCTTTGATTAGAAAAATACAACCACCAATGAGAATCGCTGTTGGTAGATATACTGAAAGATGTAAAGGTGCTGATTCCGCTCCTCAAGGTTCATCTGCCCCTGTTGTTTTTAAAAGTAAGGTTGTTTCTAGACAACATGCTGAATTAAGCGTTGATAATGAAGGTAGATGGTTTATAAAAGACATTAAATCTTCTTCAGGTACCTTTGTTAATCACAGTAGGTTATCACCAGCTGGCGTTGAAAGTGTTCCACGCCCTTTACAAGAATCTGATATTGTGCAATTAGGTATGGATTACAGAGGTGGTTCTGAAGAAATTTACAGATGTGTTAGAGTTAAAGTTGAATTGAATTCATCCTGGAAAAGAAGAGGAGCTAAGTTTAGTAAAGAAACTCATGAAAGATTAAAGCAACTAACAATAGCTACCAAAGATCAAGAGCAAATGTCATGTGTTATTTGTCTTGGTGAGATTAAACCTTGTCAATCTGTTTTCATATCAAGTTGTTCTCATTCATGGCACTATAAGTGTATTAGACCTCTGATTGTAAGATCATATCCTCAATTTGTTTGTCCTAATTGTAAAGCTGTTTGTGACATGGAAGCTGATTTAGATGATGATGATGAAATGTGAAAATCAGGAATAAATAATTATTTCTAGAAAATTGTTAATTTATTAATTATTAATAAATTTTTTTATAAGCTGACATTCATCGTTCACTGTTTTTCTCGACTACATTATGATTGTTTTATTCTTACAATTTACTGTTTCTAGTGTTGAGAATTGTTATTAATCAATGGTTTCAAAGTTTTTATTTAAATATGTTTGCTTTTTTGTCCTTTCAGTTATTGTTTTCGTTTGACTCGGTCATTCTTTTCTGCCTAGTTTTGTCCTTGTTATTATTTTATAGTTACTAACTTGTTAGTTTTCTTACTTTACTGCATCTGTCATTCTTCCAAGCTTAAATTTTAGTTCACATTCACTGAAATCTTTTGTTTTGACTTTTTTTTTCTTTCTCTTGTCTCATAAACAACTTACTGTTTGTACTACCACTTTTATAAAGGCGCATAAATAGTAAGTTTTAATTGAATATAATAATCTGAAAGAGAATAGCAAGTGAGTAAATAGTAAAAAAAGAGCCAGAAATGCATTAAAGAAAACGGAAGATAAAAAGGAAGAACAATAAAATTGAAAAGTGGATCGAAATGACCAGCAGATTGAAAGATGCAGGAAAAGAAAATAAGTAGGTACCACCCAGATAACTAGTACTCATCGTAAGGAATATGAAAATGTTTGGCGGGATAAGGAGGATTATGGACCACCTCCATTTCATCCCAGGTCTTTCTTAAATAAACTTCCATATTTTTACACAGTCCGATAACTTCTTCTTGATCGAACTTCTGACCACTGTTAAAGTCATCAACTACCTTCTCTCTAACATATTTCAAATGTTTTTCTAAAATCTGGAATCTGAATTCACACCAATCTGTATAGAATTGATCGAATCTGGCTCTTGGTAACACAGATGGTTTGGTTGATGTCAACGCTGAATTATCTAATTGTTCGGGACCAGAAACAACCCAGCCTGTGACACACGTAATTCTGTTGTGATTAGTCACAGGTTTGGAAGCTAAATGCTTTAAAACACGGCCCTGAATTAATGTGGCACTACCAATTGTTGGTTCAGGAACCCTTCTTGATTTTTCATTACCAGTCACTATGGTGGTTTGACCGCCAACTGCTTCTTCTGGTAAATCCATCATGATTACCAATGCTAAGGTTGAAGAATCATAATGTAGCCCTAAAGAAGATGGAATTTCATCTCCATCACCAGAATCTTGTTTTTCTAAAACAGACTGAATTTCTTCCTCAGTTTGTGGATATTTAGAAGCCTCAACTGGATCAGAAGTAGCTAGAGAAACGTTAAAATGACAAAATTCAGAATCATACATTGGCATAGCTTGGAATTTGGCATAATTTGACACAATCTCCGCTAGTTCTGGAGAGTCAAAAAATGCTTTGGAAAAAGGTGCTGTAGCTTTAGCATGACCACCAATATGGAAATCCAATCTTGTAGCATTAGTTGCTAAGTTAGGTAATCTGGCCCACGTATCGATAACCTCAGGTTTTATACCTTCCCACAACATCATATCAACAGCTTCTTGACTGATTAAAGGAAAAGGATAGGTAGCACCAAAATCAGAAACCGGTGGAATATGTGTCTTTGTAATTTCCAAATCTTTCAAAGAGAATTGTTTAATCGATTTGTAGTATTCAGGATTGAAAATAATGTGTTTCTTAGCATCGAATTTCAAGTTTGGGTTGAAAGTTGGTTTTGATTCTAGTTTTGTACGCAATGCGGCAACTTCGTTATCCAATGTCTTTTTGGGGATTTTGTGATCAGGATTATTTTCTTTATAAGTTTCAAGTAAACCATTTGATTTGAGTGGGACTGGATATGGAGATCGTGTTTCAACGGTCATCGATGATGATTATCTTTAATTATTGGAGAAAGAAAATTTGAGAATTGAGGAGTTGGAAAATACATCGATGGCATTAATCAAGCCTTAAAAATAAATGAGAAACGGATGCTTTTTATGTTAACATTTCAGAAGCATTTCACACTTGAGCTTATCAGGCTTATCAGGCTTATCACTAGAGAAGTAAAAGAGAGATAGTCTTTAGTGGTGCGCGCATTTCCTTGTTGGGAATTGGTTAGTTTGACATCTAAAAATTGAATACCCACTTTAAGATATGAAAACAGATAAATAACCCAAAGATCAAAAAATCATGTCCAGTTAGTAACTATCATGGATCTACCTGAAAATATGGATAAGCTGAATATAAAACCCATAATTCCAGTAATGTTTCTAGTTACTTCAGAATGTTAAAGGTTACCAAAGCTTTTCGTCATGTTTACTGAATAACTTTTGTATCTTATCTAATTTTCTTTTTATATAAATTGCTGATAATCCTTAGCGTTATGCTTAGCGTTACGAAATATACAGGGAATTAATAAGCAAAGTAAGTGATGAGAAGGAAATAAACATCAATAAAATAAAACAGTTATACATGCGAGATTAAATCAATAAAGCAGCAACACCAGCAACTAAAGCAGCAACACCAAATGCAGGTTCAGCAATACCAGCTCCACCTTCATAAGTTGAAACTGAACATTGGCTACATGAAACGGTGTCTGTTTCAGTAGTACTATCAGTGTTAGTGTATGTGGTGGAAGTAGTATTAGAGAAAGGAGTAGTGGTAATATCAACGTCAGAAGATGATGAAGTAGTTGAGTACGAAGCTGGGTTAGTTGGTTTACTAACAACTTCTGAAGAAGATACAGCAGAAGAACTTGAAGTTGTAGCATTTGGTTCACTGCTAACTAATTGGATATCAACACATTCATCATTTACTGCTGAATGAAAAATTTCATAGTCAGTAGCTGAATAATTTTGTTTATCATATGAATGATCATTAGCATCATTAATACCTTGAGTATTTTTACAAGCATAGAAAATGTTCTTAGTCTGTGTAGTCAAAACTCCATCAACAAAGAGAAATCCTGTTCTACTCTTACTGTCAAATGTATTCAAAATTTCATAATCATAATTCAATGAATCATAAAAATTTGTGTATAAAGTCCAATAACCAAATGCATCTAAGCTACCATTAAATACCTGAGTATTTTCAGCATCAGTAGAAAAGAAATTATATTGTCTACCACTTTCAAATTTAGGGGTAATACCTTTGCCATTCAATTC
>PPHU02000059.1:0-27196 GCA_003705185.2 Ambrosiozyma ambrosiae
TGATCAGCTGACTTTCTATGGTTGTCCTCAATTTGACGCCTATACAGTCTATACAGAGCCTGTTGAGAATGGAAATTGTTTGGAAGCTCAAATAAAATTGTATCAATTTGATCACAGTTGTTAGATTAATGAATTTAATATTTTTTTGTCATCTTTGTTTTCTTTTATTACTATACCAAATAAAAATATAAATATATATTTTATATAATATTATGTTAAAAATTTAAATGAAAAAAGCCCAACGCGGGGCTTGAACCCGCAACCTTGTGATTAAGAGTCACACGCTCTACCGATTGAGCTAGCCAGGCTGATTTGTTTGAACAGTGGGACGTTTTCATACTTGGTTGAGATCTATAATATATTTAATGAATAGAGAAAGTTTATAAAACTTGACGCGAAGAATGTAATAGTTTAGACTGATTGTGCTTAAACTATTCTCGTTGAATTTAACCTTTTTTATTCCACTCAAGTCTTAACTAAACAAAATACTATAAAGACAAATTAACATTTATATATATTATTTTCTATTCATCCGATACTGTACCTTATTTATTTCAAATTATTGTTCGTTTTAAATTCTGTTTGTTTAAACTGTCAAATCTTGGACAAAGAAAGTAAATGGTCGAATGGTCTAGTTGGTTATGGCGTCTGCTTTACACGCAGGAGGTCTCCAGTTCGATCCTGGGTTCGATCATTATTTTTTTTGTGGCTTTATTCAAAATCACTTCACCTTTGAAGAAGCATGTTATTTTATAATATACGGGATGCTGTTGTACTATAACCTCCTGGTTCTGATTTTATTCATTAAATTTAAATTGATCCTATATTTCCATATGATATTGGTTATTTTCCATTCTATGTAATAGTAATGGTAGTGGATTGGCATGATATTAATTTCAAAGAGTTCAAAGTTTAAAAATACGGGTA
Source organism: Ambrosiozyma ambrosiae (assembly GCA_003705185.2). Lineage (NCBI taxonomy): Eukaryota > Fungi > Ascomycota > Pichiomycetes > Pichiales > Pichiaceae > Ambrosiozyma > Ambrosiozyma ambrosiae. The sequence continues at coordinate 928 of PPHU02000059.1, forward strand.
CACTGAGTATCTGAATATTGTGGCGCATCTAATTATCACACATCACACGCCTTATTCTTATACAGCGCCACAAGTATCAATTTCGATAAGTATCTAATGACGTAAATGTAATTTTCTTTTCTAATTGATTGATATATTGCCATCATTAAAGCTATCCATCCATCCATATACCCCAAACACTCTACATTTTTACAAGATACACATTCACAAATAACCATGGGAGCAGTTGTATCACTACCTGTGACGCTAGCTAGTTCTGCAATCACATCATGCCTAGGTGCCTCTCTCGGCTCATGTTGCGTCTCTAGGCTGAATCCATTATCAGGTACTTTTAAGTCCAGCATTGCCACAAGAATAACATATGCTATTATATTTTGTATTAATTCAATACTGTCGTGGGTTTCATTGAGCCATTCGTTAACGAATTTGGTTGAACGGTTTACGTGGGGCTTGTTTAAGTTTGGTAATGCATATTGTAAAGAACATGGTTGTACCGGGTTTACCAACGTCCAACGGTTGAATTTTTCATTAGGATTATTGCATTTAATTTTGGCGTTCTTGTTAGTTGGTGTGAAGTCAACAGCTAATCCAAGAGGTGTTATCCAAAACGGGTATTGGGGTACAAAGTTTTTTACATTATTTGGATTTATCATTGTTAGTTATTTGATTCCTGATAAGTTCTTTGTGTTTTGGGGCAATTATCTGTCGATTTTGTTTAGCACAATTTTTATTGGAATTGGATTGATCTTGTTGGTTGATTTTGCTCATGAATGGGCTGAGACATGTCTTGAAAAGATTGAAGAAGGAGAGATATATTTAAACAATGACGATGATGATGATTCTGTTGATACATGTTTTGAAAGCTCTTCGTTTTGGAGAGGATTGTTAGTTGGTGGTACATTAACTATGTATATTGGAGTTATTGTTATGACTGTACTAATGTACATTTTTTTTGCTCAGAGTGGCTGCACTTTAAACACAACGGCCATTTCAATCAATTTGGTTATGGTTTTAATAGTCACAAGTTTATCGATTACATCGATTGTCCAAGAATATAATCCAAATGCAGGACTAGCACAGTCTTCAATGTGTTGCATTTACTGTACTTATTTAGTATTTAGTGCATGTTTAAGTGAACCAGATGATAAATTGTGCAATCCATTAATCAGATCTGGTGGTACTAGAACATTAACAATTATTTTTGGTGCCGTTTTCACGTTCATTGCTGTTGCATATACAACCACAAGAGCTGCAGCAAATTCAGCGTTTAGCCATTCATCTAAGAATGGAAATTACAATTCAGCTGGAAGTGGAGGAAACAACTATGATTCAGTTTTAGATGTGATTACACAACAACCAAGCCGAAATGAGATGAGAATCGAAGCGATAAGACAAGCTATAAATGAAGGATCATTGCCAGAAAGTGCAATCAATGATCCAGTTTATTTCCAAAATGACGACGATTACGAGAATGAGTTTGGAGAAGAAAAGAACTATACCAAGTATAATTATGTGCTATTCCACTTGATTTTCTTTTTGGCAACGCAATACATTGCAGCTTTATTGACGATTAACGTTGGGTATGAGTTAGATCAAGGAGGATTTGTTCCCGTGGGAAGGACATATTTTAACACCTGGGTAAAGGTGATCAGTTCCTGGTGTTGTTACATGCTGTACATTTGGACATTGATTGCTCCAGTGATATTTCCAGATAGGTTTTTGTAAATAATTGAATTCAGTAATAAAATAACACACCAACAATAAATATGAATAGAGATATGTTGTGAACACCTGTACACCATAAATAGCATATTAGCTGACCAATCAAAGTACCGTATATAAAAGTCGCAGGCCTGGGTCGAAATATAAAAGACATGCAATTTCCCCTTTTAAGCACAGTGAGAAAACTAAATAATTGTGAATCACGTGATCAGATCATTTCAGCCATTCAATTTATTTAAGTCATGTCAAATCAGTCTGATCAACCTGATGAACAACAAATAGACAAAACCAGATTAGATAGCTTAGACAGCTTTCATAGTGTTAAGACCCATTTCCCAGCTGCTAGGGTTAAGAAACTCATGCAGAGTGATGAAGACATCGGCAAAGTGGCCCAAGCCACGCCCATTGCAGTTGGCAGAGCTCTTGAGATGTTTCTTTGCTCCCTAGTGGAAAAATCAGTGCACACTGCTGACCAAGAGCAAACCAAGAAGATCAATGTCCAGATATTGGATAAAACTATCCAACAGGATGAACAATTTGATTTTTTGGTGGGTGTGTGTGACAAATACCTGAACAACAAGAGCTAATTCATTTGCTAGCTAGTTTTATTTATTTGTTTGTGTATTGTATCTATTTTTCTAAATATAATTAATTTGCTGAAAAAAGTGATCATTTATTGATTGATCATATAATAATTTCATCAGATGATACGTTAGGTTATTTATTTCCCAGCAATTGATTCGATTACCCCAGATTCAAAATAAGATTTACGGTAAACCTAATTTGTCTGGGGGAGCGACCACCTTGAAATTTTGGAATCTGGTGATGGTTCCGGATTAAGTAACTGGGTATGATTCTGAATTAGGTAACTAAGTATGTCGGTACCATTCTCAAAATCGCTATTTGCTAGAGTAGCAGCATATCATATTCACTTAGCACAAACAGCACAAATGCAATCGAAGATTAAAAGGGATTCCCTGTTTGTTTATTGGATTGTATTTGCAAGTAGGATTTCCGTGGCAGTTTGGAAGTTCCACCTGTGCACCAGGTAATGGGATTTGCCCCAGATTATTTCAATCTTGTTTCCTGTAGATAATTATATAACTCTCTTTTTCCCATCTTTGTTCCTCTTCTCAATTTTCCTCTCAAACCATATATATCTTTTCCTGACATCTAGCTATCTTAGTCCTATATTATACTCTCCTCAATTTCAAGATTGCTATTCTCTCTCTCTTTCTCTGTTCGTCTTATTCCACTCCAGTGCAAGTGTCAGTGCCAGCTCATCTTAAATAGAGAACAATCATCATGTCAATTCCTCAAAACAGATCATTCAATAATAATCCCTTTAATTTGTCTCTCAAGAACTTGAAAGGCTTTCAGCATCAATTATCTGAGAAAGAAAAGGAGCCAGTGTACTACGTTGGTGTTGATGTTGGTACAGGTTCAGCTAGAGCTGCTGTTGTTGACCAGTTTGGTTCTATTTTAGGTTTATCCGAGAGACCAATCACTAGACACGAATTGAAATCTTCTTACATCACTCAATCCTCTACAGAAATCTGGGATGCTATTTGCTACTGTGTTAAAACTTCAATCTCTCAATCCCATGTTGATCCTGCTTTGGTTTTAGGTGTGGGTTTCGATGCAACTTGTTCTTTAGTTGCTATTAATGAATCAAGCAACGAACCAATGCCTGTTGGTCCTGATTTTACAGACGAGTTGGAAAATATCATTCTTTGGATGGATCATAGAGCTCAAGAAGAAGTTGATGAAATTAATGCTTCAGGCGATGAATGCTTAAGATATGTTGGTGGTAGCATGTCAATTGAAATGGAGTTGCCAAAAATGAAATGGTTGAAGAATCATTTACCCTTAGATAAAGACACTGGTAAATCCATGTTTTTAAGCTGTAAATTTTTTGATTTGGCTGATTGGTTAACTTTTAGAGCTACAGATAAGGAAACTAGATCTTTCTGTTCAACTGTTTGTAAACAAGGTTTTGTTCCTAAAGGTATCACCAATAGAAATGGTTGGTCCAAAGATTTTTTATCCAAAGTTAATCTCCCTGAATTGGCTGAAGATAATTTCAGAAGATTGGGTGGTTTACCTGGTGAAACTGGTAAGTATTTGTCTGCAGGTGATACCGTTGGCAAGCTGTCTGAAACTGCTGCAGAAGAATTAGGTCTAACTACTGGATGTTATGTTGCGTCGGGTGTCATTGATGCTTATGCCGGTTGGATTGGTACAGTTGCTGCTTCAACAGAAACCCCAATTCCAGACTTAATCGAACAAGATAAAATTAAATCTGGTATCGCTAAATCATCGGGTAGATTAGCTGCAGTTGCAGGTACTTCAACTTGTCACATCATTTTAGATGAAAAGCCAATTTTTGTTCCAGGCGTTTGGGGTCCTTACAGAGATGTCATGGCCCAAGGTTATTGGATGGCTGAAGGTGGCCAATCATGCACTGGTGCCTTGCTAGCTCATGTTTTATCAACACACCCTGCTTACACTGAATTAGGTGTTGCTTCTGAAGCTTCTTCATTATCAAGATTTGATTTCTTGAACTCAAGATTAGAAACTTTAAAAAAAACCAGAAAGGAAAGATCTGTCGTTGCTTTGGCTAAAGATTTATTCTTTTATGGTGATTTCCACGGTAATAGATCTCCAATTGCCGACCCACATATGAAGGCCTCTATTATTGGTCAATCTATGGATGTATCTTTGGATTCTTTAGCTATTGAATACTTAGGTGCTTGTGAATTCATCGGTCAACAAACAAGACAGATTGTCGAAAAAATGGAGTCTTCTGGATATGAAATCAATTCTATTTTCATGAGTGGTGGTCAGTGTAGAAATGGTTTGTTAATGAGATTACTGGCAGATACCACTGGTTTACCGATTGTTATTCCAAGATATATTGATGCATCTGTGGTATTTGGTGCTGCTATGTTAGGTGCAGTTGCTGCTAATGAAGCATTAAAGAAGACCCCGGTTAATGCTATTGGTAGATCAAGAAAGAACTCCACTGCCTCATTTGGTACTGCTAAAGAAGATATTCCACATTCACCTTATACCGCCCCTTCTGCTACTGCTTCAATGACTTCAATTTCTGCTTTGGCTCAAGCTGTGGGAGGTACAACAGGTTACCCATTTCCATTAATGACCCCAATCGAAGACGAATCCAAACAATTAGGCCAACAACAAGAAGACGAAGAGGATGAAGAAGCTGGTATTTCATTTAACACCAATTACAACACCCAAAAGAAGGTGCAAGATCATATTGTCGAACAAAAGGTTAAAGATGTATTACCTAGAAAGAGTAGTATTGGTCGTGGTGGCAGGGCAGAAAAATCTGGTGACAAGTTATGGAAGGTTATGCGTGAATTGTCTGGTGTTGGTAAGGTTATTTTCCCATCTAATGAAAACGACCCAGATAGAAAGTTGTTGAATACTAAGTACAAGATCTTCTTAGATCAAATTGAAAGTCAACAAAAGTATAGAAAGATGGTTGGTAAGACTGAAGATGCAATCAAGGCTTATTTGAGCATTTAGTTTCATTTAGGTTTGTTAATTTTTGATATTTGATAGTTATTTGTTTGTCTGTTTATTTATGTATTAATTGTGGTTTTTTGTTTATCTTTTTCTCCCAAGCCCTTACTTTTTACCTTTTTTCTTTTGTTTTTGAATTTTGTTATATAACATGATGTATAATTGGGTATATTTATGTCTCCACTACAGTCGACCAAAACTGTATCTTTATTCACGCACTAAAGCAAGATAGGTGAGAGAACTACGAATATCTAGGAATTCAATTAAGTCATAGTTACATGACTATTTTCAAGCACTCAATTCCAGTAGGAAGACCTTCGGTGCATGTCTTGAATATTGCTTTTAATATAATTTATACTACTCTTGAAATATATAAACTTTAAATAAGAATTTTCATGTTGTTTTTTTAACTTTAAAGATTGCTAAAGAAACTGAGTGTTCTGATTGGAGATCAGTTGTTACTCTCCCAATTTGGTAATTATGTAAACCTTCTTGGAGAGAGTAACATGCAGCACAGTACCTCACACTACTCAATAATAACCACTATATAAATACTTTAATTTCCCCGGTTTTTGTGTTGCTTTTTGGCTGTACTTTTTATTTCTAATATTTCGTCCATCAGAATATATACACACTATGACTCTATCTACACATATTGATGCTGATTACCTGGAGAATAAAATTCTTACTTCTACTACCCCAACCGGTACTTTAATTGCTAAATACTTAAACAGAAAGAAAGCCTTCGATACTTATCGTAAGCACCGGAATGATCCCCAGGAAAACAACCTAGTTGCAAAGTTCAATGACGTCAAAGACAAGTATCGTATCCCAGAAGATTCCAGAAATCCAAAACAGGTGTATCAGTCAATACACGATGATCTTACTTTGGATGGAAATACTACTTTGAACTTGGCCAGTTTTGTTAACGTTTATCTTGAAGATGAAGCTGAAAAATTGATATTGCAGAACTTGACTAAGAATTTGGCTGATAATGATGAATACCCTATCTTAATTGATATGCAGCAACGTTGTATTTCAATGTTGTCCAGTTTATGGAACGCTCCTATGTCGATTAAAGATACTGGAATCAAAACTCCTCAAGATGTAGATAATTACGTTACTATTGAGAATTCGGCTATTGGTACAGCATGTACAGGTTCTTCCGAAGCTATCATGTTAGGTGGTTTAGCTATGAAGAAGAATTGGCAGGCTAAAAGAAAGGCTCAAGGTAAGGATATTAGTAGTCCTAATATTCTAATGGCTTCTTGTTGCCAAGTTGCGTTGGAAAAGTTTGCAAAATACTTTGATGTGGAAGCTAGATTGATTACTTGTTCTCCAAATGATTTCTTGATCGATTATGATTTGATTGAGAAGAATTTGGATGAGAATACTATTGGTGTGTTTGTTATTCTAGGTTCGACTTATACTGGTGGTTTTGAGAATGTTGGAAAAGTTAATTCCATTTTAGATAAATATGAGAAGAAAACAGGTCATTTTATTCCTATCCATGTTGATGGTGCTTCTGGTGGTATACTTGCTTCTGTCATCTATCCTAAACTTGCCTGGGATTTTAGAATTCCAAGAGTGGTTTCCATCAATTGCTCTGGTCATAAGTTTGGTTTGACTACTGCTGGATTAGGTTGGGTAATTTTCAGAGATCAGGACTGGTTGCCTTCTGAATTGAAATTTGAGTTGCAGTATCTTGGTGGATTGGAAGAATCATTCAACTTGAATTTTTCAAGACCTGGTTTCCAAGTTGTTCATCAATATTATAATTTCTTGAGATTGGGATTATCTGGCTATCACGAAATTTTCAATAACTGTCTCGTTAATGCTAGAATCTTGTCCAACTTTTTGGAAGATACTAAGTACTTTAAATGTATTTCTAACTTACATTTACATTATGGATCTACTACAAGAGGTCCAACTTCATCCGGTTCTTTTTACTTGGAGTCTGAAAAGAACTTTGAATCCTTAGGTCGCCATGAAAAATTTAACCCAGCTTTACCTGTTGTGTCATTCCAATTCAGCAAAGAGTTCAGCAATGACTATCCTGAAATTCCACAATCGTTAGTGTCAACATTGCTTAGAAACAGAAAATGGATCGTCCCAAATTACTCATTACCTAAAACTACAACTACCGATACATCAAAAAGTAATGATATTTTGAGAATCGTGGTTAAGTATAATCTAACTGCTCAGTTATTAGATAAATTGATGCACGACATTGTTGAAATTATGACTGTTTTGATTAAGGCTTCGGAAATAATTACTGCAGATATTGGTTCTGGTAAATTGGATAGTAATATGAGTAAGGGTTTGATTTATAATGTTTTGTTGGGAATTGCTAATGATGGAAATGAAAAGTTGATAAAGATGAGAAAGGTTGAAGAAAAGCACGTAGAGCAAGAACATTCTTCATTCAGAGGTACTTGTTAATTGGTTTCCTTTACTTCATTATTTTTTGCCGTCTTTTACCTTTTATAACATCTTTTGTTGATTTTGTTGATTTTATTGATTTTATTGATTTTATTGTTTTTATTGTTTTTATTGTTTTTATTGTTTTTATTGTTTGTTTGATGTATATTCAAAAATCAAACTATATTATTCTAAGCAAATCCTAGTGTTGATTATATTAAAAAAGAAGAGGGAGAAGAGAGAAATATTTAGTAAATAAAAAAGAGATCGGAAATTAGAAATCAGAAAAAGGAAGTAAAAAGGGAAGGGCAAGAAATCAGGTTTTCTCAGGAAATTCTATTAATTTTTTGTTTGGCATTATTTATCTTAGATTGACTGGAATCCACTTGATCATTCAAATTGTGTAACAAATCATTCTGAATAGCTAGCTCTTCATTGATCGCAGTACCGATTTGTCTCTGTCTTTGTATAATTGATCTTAATGAATCCAAATTCTGGTCCTGTTTATCCATCAGAACCTGCTCTTGTTGTAGTAATTCTTTATTATTGTATTGCTTTGTGAAGTCAGTTTCTTTAGGCTTTCCTAACACCCTACGGCTGCTGCTGCTGCCACTGCTGCCACCACTACTTTTGAATAAGTCAAACTTCTCCGAGTTCGTTACAACTTCTCTTTGGGAGACTTGGTTGGAGTTTAATCTCAGACCAATTGTTAATGAACTTAGATCATTGTAGTCATTGTATAACGTAGTTAAAATGTCCTTTCTTCTTTTCAATTCACCAGCTCCAATGAATTCATTAGATGTGTCTAGATAATTCTTTAATGTGTCTAATCTGATCTTAACCAAATTAAGTTTCTTCTTAGAGTCAATTAAGTTCAGATTCGAAAATAATTTCGATCTGATATCTTGAAGCAAAGATTTGGCTTCTCTTAGCATATCAAACCATTTTTGAGATGAGTCAACAACGTCAACATTGTTTCCAGCTCGTAAGATATTTTCATTCCTATATTTTATTTTATCACTGCTGATTTCGACAAATGTAGAAGCTGGTAAGTTCAAAAAATTAAGCACGATTCTATTGTTTCTGATTTTTTCATCGTTTAGAATATCTGTGAGAAACTCACATAATGCAATCTTTCGTTCTTTTATTAAGACATCCTGCTGTTTCATAAACGTCACTCGAGATGGAAGTTTGTATGGGATGCTATCATTTAATTCGGATTCTAAATTCTTCTTAAACTCAACAAAGTCACTAAACCTCTTGCTCACTTTAATAAGAGAGTTGCCGCCATTAGACTGTACTTGTAGCTCGATGTTGTATAGCAAGTATGTGGAGACTTCTGTGATTGATGTTATTTCCACTGTAATCATATTTGTTTTTTTTGCCTGTGTGACTGGGGTGTGTGGTCACCGGTGTGTTAAGTTCATGTTATATTATGTTATCTTTACTTGTTCAGAACAGTAACACGAAGTTCAAATTTCTAGCAGACTGCGCAAAGTTAAGGAATTTGCCTAAAACTCTTACTTACCTGATTGAATTTCAACTCCTTCCCTCAATACATCACAAACTACTGACATGACTATTCAGTATATTTCAACAGCTGTCATAGGTGAAGCCCATAAGTCGGATATACTCGGAGTGGCCGTGTCTAAGAACTTCACCATCACTTGCTCATCTGATGGATTCATCAAACTCTGGTCTAATTTAAACAGTAAAAGAACTTTTCAAACACAAGTTTTAGTGGATAAATTAGGTTTGCATCATTTAACTATATTTGAAGACACAGTTTATGCTAAGAAAGTGTTATTAGTGGCTGTTGTTTCATATAACGGGTCTGCTTATTTATTCAGTTATAATTTTGAATCCAAACAACTTGAATTGATCAATAATGATAAATTGCCAGCACAACTGAAAGATGAACATGTCTCATATTGGGATTGTCAATTTGCTAAAGATCCAGTTGGTGAGTTTCATTGTTTGGCCTTAACTTTGGTTAGTGGGTCAACTCAATTGTTTTCACTTGAATTTGACAGGGAAGATGCAACACCAATTTTTGAATATAAAGACGCAACAACTACAAATGAAACAAGTTTTGCCACTTGTATAGATTTAGATCCCATTCATAGAAAAATAGCTGTGGGTCATGAAAATGGTAATGTTTACATATACGACTATGAAAGATTAAAGTTAATTTATGAATTCAAAACACCCATTAAAGCTAAGAAAAATGATGTCTTCGAAGAAAGCGGTTTTTCAACTACTAGAAGCATAAAGTTTTCACCAGGGGGGGGGTTGCTAGCTGTTGCTAGAGACTCAGGGTTCTTTGGTATGATTGTTTTATACGATGTTAAGTTTGGTGAAATTGTTGGTGCATTAAACTCTGCAACACATTCATCTGTCACTGGTATAGGTGGATTCGCCCATAATAAATGGTGTCTTTCATTAAATTTTAATGAAGAAGGAAGTTTGATTGCTAGTGGTGGGTTAGATGGTAGAGTTAAAATTTGGAATGTCGATACTAAGGAGTGTGATGCTGTTATCACCCTTAGTACAACTGATGTTAGTGATGATAGTCTAGAAAAAGAGAATATTTTAGATAATGCTACTTGTTGTTCTTTGTCTTTTATAAATAAAGGTTTGATTCCAAATGAAGGTAGTAATGATGGGTTGGTTGTTGTTGGCTTTGATAGAGCTATTAGATGGTTCAGAGAGGCAGGTGGTATTTAAATAACCTAATGCCTTTTTTACTATAACTTTGCTTCTACTGTTTATATTTTTTGTTATATTATTTATTCGTGTATTTTACGATATTTTAAAGAAACCCTAAAAAAAATTTTATTCCAATCTTTAAATAGAAAATTATAGCTATAGAAAAAAAGAATAATAAATCAATTTTCAAAAAAAATGCTATTTATACTAACCAACCAATAAAACAAAAAGATAAATTTATTAAAAAAAAAATGCAGTAATTATACATACCCATTATATCACGCAAATAGTTCTGTACCCTTTTTAATCATTCCAGAATTGATTATTGTTCGTTTCCTGCAAATGGTTTAAATTGCTTCCCTGTGGAAGTAAAAAATGTAGTCCGTCAGAATTATTAGTTGTTGGCGTTAACGGGTTGCCTGTTGGTACGGGGGTTGTCATTTCACTGGTGCTTGAACCTCCTTCATCATCAGTTAATATATCGGTCAATCTTTGCCTTTTCAAAACTGGAGATTTGTATTGTTGAAAAGGAGAAATAGTTGTAAAATTTTTGGAAGATGAGTAGTCAACAATAATTGAGCTTTGCTCTCCTAGGTTCTCAAATAATTGTAACATTAACTCCTTTGATAGATTTCTGAATTGTTTGGTTTTTGTTATTTTACCCCAGTTTTTATAAATATAACATTCTGCATTCATTCGAAGGATTGGATCATGCACATAGATTGAAGTTTGCCAAATCAACAGTATCGAATCACTTGTAAAGCCATCAGAATAAATTTTACCTAATAATAAAGATTTTAATTCAATCATCTGATACATCTCAGCCATCAATAGTAATCTACCAATCATTTCTATTGAAAGATTATCTTTTATTGTATTGGTATATAAAAATTCAACTAATAATTCCACTAATTCAATAGGTTCTTGGATGAACATTTTATTATCCTGAGACTCAGTCATACCGCTTTCATAAAGCTTTTTGAAATAAGGCCACCTAACCATTAAAACCAATTTATGAACTTTAATTGGATCACTTTTAACAAGATTATCAGTATTGTCATCGACATCTTGCATCGTTATATCATCTAGTCTTTTTAAAGTGGATGTATCATCTGCTTTAATACCATATATTTGGAAATCTGTAAATTCTGAATCTTGATACATTTTATAGAAATTAGATAACATTAAATTATCATTTGTTGAGTTCCTAGAAACAGTTTCAGATAACCCTAACATTGATAAAGGTATCTTTAATAAATGAGTTAGTTTATATTGATCAGTTGAATCAATAACATCATCAATTGGATAGCCAAGCATACACAATTTATCGTCATGAACAAAACAATGCTTCCAAACATAATTAACTAAAGGTTTAAAAGTATTGCCCGAAATGAGATAAGTGTATTTTAAGGTTGTTAAATCAAAACATCCAATCAAAGGTTCAATTGAATCTTGTTCCAGGGTCCATTCAGAAGGCACCAATATATCCATAATTTTAGTGTTCGAAATTTGTAAATAACAGTGAGATCCCACAACACCTTTACCTTTATTATGATTTGGCAAGTTACTAAAATTTAAATCTCCAATAACATCAGTTTTTAAGTTGTAGTTTGTGATTTTGGAAACATGATTCATTTCTTTGGATAACCCACCAAAAGACCAAATTTTATCATCAGATTCAAAAATGAAGTGGTCAAACCTGCTTATGAATCTCTTTCTTTCCCATTTACCAGATTCACAATGTAAACTGAAAAGATCATTCGAAGGTTCGTCTCTATCTACGCTGTTGTAACCACCACTCACAAATAAAGTTTTCCTATCTGAAGATAAGCAAATGGCATGTCTTCTGGAAACAGGGCCAGGGGCATCGGCAGGTAATTGTAATGGAACAGACCAAGAATCACTTGAAATTGAGTAAATTAACATCTGAGAATGTTTTAAAAATGGATTTTTAAATTGAGAGTCATTAACACTTTGAAACTGGTCCATATCATTAGGCAATCCTCCAAATATCAAACATTTATCTTTTGAAAGAGAAGTTAAGGAATGACCTTCTCTAAAGATTCCACTTTTCCTTGGGGTCAACCACTTTCCAGAACTCAAATCCAATAAGTAAACATTATCATCAATTATATCATCTTGATCAAACCCACCAAATAACACCAAATTATCAGACTCTTCATCAACACAGAATGAAGACTGCAATCTGTAGTAAGGAGCATCAGATTCGCTAATCAACTTAATGGGGACGATTTCATTCGTTTCAGAGGCAGAACCACTTTTCTGGTCCATTTCTGGGGTAGCTTCAAATACCGATGACAATCTGAAGACCTCCTGGGACATTTATGATAGAGATTTTAGTATCCTGGTGGTTTTGGCAGGAGAAACAGATCTTTTGAGTTATGCACAATGTGTTTGTCTCTCTTTATCTCTTCAGATACTGTCAAATGCCAAAAATTGAGGTCTGATTGACTTGCTCACAAGAAATTGTTGGGTCTATCGACGCGATACTCATTCTCTTATCAATTATTATGTATTAAGTAATATATACTTTTGACCATTAACTATAAAATCAATACATAGGTATATATTTATTTATATATATACTGTATGTCTGTTAAAGTTTATACCTTTTAGTCCAAACATAGACAGATATATCTTATTATCATAATAAAGTTGAACGTCTAGATACACTTTCAACATTTCTATTCAAGTTACAACCTTTTTCTATTTAATAAAAATCCTTGAAAAAGGTCACTTCAGAAAAAGCAAAGAAATTACTGTCTTTTTGAAGTACTTAAAGTTTAGTGTTTTAATTTTTGATTTCTGATAAAAAACCAATCATTAACTTTGTCAAACATAACAATAAACTTATAAGTGAAAAATAACAATATGATCACTAACACAGTTGTCAGCCTGGCTAGCTCAATCGGTAGAGCGTGTGACTCTTAATCACAAGGTTGCGGGTTCAAGCCCCGCGTTGGGCTTTTTTTGTAATTTATTGGAATAATTAACGGTTCTTTGTAATAGTTGAGTTATAGAACTACAGCTACCTCACATACTGTCTGTTTCTACAAATAAATCTTTTTATTATTTAACTTTCACGATAGAAAATAAACTTTGGGGTAGATTGTTAACTGTAGCGTCCTGGCAGATTAGATTAAATCTCAATGGTAGAATTACTTTCATTACAAATAAAAATGAACTCTACAAATCTAGGGATATTATATAACAATAATAAATAATTATGCAAAATGGTGAAACAGTGAAACAGAGGAAAAAATCAAGAAAGCTAATTTAATACAAATAACTAATAAAATAATAGGGAATGATGGGGTAGGATAGGATATCGTAATAATAAAAGATAGATTAAAGAGAAAAGTAAACAATTACCAAAACTGATACCAATGCTTTTTATGCAATTTTCTCTCCAAATCTCTATAACGTTCATATTCATCCCAGCAAGATCTATCACCAAAGTTGCAGCCTGCCATATTTACAACAAAATCTCTTTCATTTTCATTATAAAAATATTGAGCATCATCAGCTTGATCAGAACAGGCACCAGGAGGGAAAGAGTTGATAGCTCTTAAGGGAACAAAACCAACCCTTTCTCGAACCCATGGCTGAGTACTATACAACGTCTCCAGACAATCTTGTTCTTTGTGTTCCCATTCCATATGCTTTTGTTCATACATAGCAGGATCCCACCATAAATCTAATAATAAATCTGTCCATTCAGATCTTCTAATGAAAAAAGAACCTAAATTGAAACCACCACAATCTTGTGCCAATACCAAATCAATTTCAGCAGTTTGTTCAATGTTGACATACGGAATATCATTTTTTAAATTCAAAGGATTCAAGTAATTCAAACTTCTATACACTTTTTTCTCCAAGTTGTTGATCAGATAATCTTCTAAAGAAATTTGAGGTTCCATTATAAACGTGTGTAAGTCAAGCCACCAGAACCACTCAGCGTCAGGATATTGTCTCATTGTTTGTTTTAAAATATCAGCTTTTTCCCAACCTTCTCTCCATTCATGTGAGTATCGCCTTTTCAACGAAACATCTTTAATCGCTAATGTATATCCATGTAATTTTGCATAATTTTTTTTGTTTGTGATTGAAGATCTTTCAACAGACCAATCTTGAGGAGTCTTCCATCTTTGAACCCCACCTCCTTCGTTAGCAGCCAAAACTATAACAATCTTTGATTCTTTTTGATTCGATGTCAGCAAAGAGAATATGGTGGCCAAAGAGAGGAGAGATACTATAGAGTATAATATGGCCTTCTTATATCTTCCTAAGATCGTTATTAAATTAGTTTTTGCCATTGTTGAAACTGAAATGTGTTTAGTCAACTGTTGCTGGTGAAGAATAGAAACAGCAGAGAGGTAAAATCTGTTTATAAATACACAGGTGTTGAACTTGTTGATACAATTCTGCATGTCTGGGCGCGCAATGTTTGCTTCACTCCGTTGAGTAAAAGGTTAAAAGGTTATCTCAATCTTGTTTTTCAGTTTTCCTACCATAAGTTAATGCTAATATTAAGTAAACTAAACTAAATAAATATAAGTTAGATATCAAAATCCATACATCTTACGGAAAGTAGATACATTCATTCCACGCTTTACTTTATCCAACAAATCCCTTCTGTCCATCGCCAAAAACGCTCTCTTCAAGGTCTCCAGTAAACTCATTGATTGATTACTATCAACGACAACCCCTGAATTACTCCTACCATCCATTCCTTCAACCTCATGCATTGATAGCCCAGTTAATAGCTGTTCAACCGCATCTTTATACATACCCATGTTAATGAAGCTGACTCCCAAATTGTATCTTGCTCTAACAAAATTAGGATTCAATTGTAATGCTTTGGTATAGGCCTCAATCGCTTGCTCTGGCTTATTAGAATTAGCCAAACTTGCACCCAGTCTATTCCACGATAGTGCATCATTAGGATTACAATTAATAGCAGACTGAAAACAATCTAAAGTTTTGTCATACTCTTCCATTGAATAAAATAAGACCCCTAGCCCAGTTTGAACATCAGCATCCATATTTGCAATATCCGGTGATAATTGTGCTGCTTTAATAAATAACTCAGTAACTTTTTTATTTAATGTATATCTGTCATCATGCTCATTAATTGCAGAATTTGACAATCTAGCTTTTTCAAGAATTGGGGGATATTTGGTTTCGATCCATCTTTCTAAAGTTGCATATGCGGCATTATCGTAACCTTCATTAACATAAGAGATGGCAAGACACATCAAAGCAGTTAAATTGCTTGGGGATAACTCAAGACATTTTTCAAGAGCAGATATACCAGCCAATTCCTTTTCATTTTGAGTTTGAACTTGCCCTAACTTTAACCATGCATCAATATGAATTGGATCTTCTTGTAATGCAGCTTCAAAAGCTAAAGCAGCTTCAGATAACTTAGCACCTGATTCCATCAATTTAACACCAATTTCATAAGCTGAAGGATTTTTCGAAAATTGATTTTCTGATTCAAATTTATATTCCCCATAATTTATTCTTGTAGTTGCATATTTTTCAAAATCTTTTTCCCATTGTGCTTTAAATTCATCTATATTATCCGTCTCTTCATAATTTTGTTGGATATTATCCCAAACCTGATCAAAAGCAGGCTCTTTACTATCTACAATAACTTCATCTTTATCTGATTGTTCTTCGCTTTCAACCTGTTTAAAAGATTCTTCCCAATCTTCTGTAGATAATAGAATCTCTTGCTTTTGCTTTTCACCTGTAATATTTCCCTCTTGTTGTGTATTTCTAAACAAGTTTGGTCTATTCATCATACCCATTCCCATGTTCATACTCATACCACCCATATTACCCATCAGATGAGAACCTCTGAAATTCATTTGAGGTTGTTGAAACTGTAAATTTGAGGATGATTGTTGATTAACTGAAGCAACTGCATCCGCACCAGCACTAGCATCTACAGAGAACGAACTGTTTGAGAATTCAGATGACCAAGCATTCAGTTTTTGAGGAGCACCATTAGATATAGAAGTATCGCCTTGTTGTCTAATTTGTTGATCATGATGGATCATGTTGATTTCGTTTGCCATTGGTTGAAAATTAAAATTTGAAGGTTGTGGTTGCTGTTGTTTCTGTTCGTAAAAATTATTAAATCGAATCTGATCTTGTTGGTTCATCATATGTGTTTCTCTGAACTGGCCGGAATGACCTGCTAGAGAATTACTCGAGTTTTGTTGCTGTTGCCTTATAGATTGGTGAAGACTGGTATCAAGTTGAGAAGATTTGGAGAATTGAGCCAAAGGGTTAGCATTAGAGGCACATTCTGAGCCACCAGATAGAAAAGACATGGGTACTATTTAGTTATTTAATTGTTGGTTTGCTTGTTCCAGAATAGTAGAATACAAAGAACCAGCAACAGAAAGTTATCAACAATGAAAGATGATATCGTATTGAGTTACTCCATCCAGGGATTACCTCGATAGAAGAAAACGGTTTGCCGGCGCGTCGATAACAAGCCACATCAAAGCCTTTCTTTGCTACATCAGTTGTCTTCGGATTTCTGCGCCCCTCAAAACCATCTGAATCTCGTTCTTCAAAAGAAAGATCAAAAAAACGGAACCTAGTCAAAAGATTGCAAGTTTCTTGACGTCTACTCTCCCTAGAATTCACAGTTTTTCTATCTTTATATATAGTTCCTTAAAAATGTCTTCTGCGGGTTCTACTCAGGCAGCTCAAAAGTTGACTCAACAAGTCTTCAACAAGCAAAACTTCAAATACCTTTTTACAACCCACTTTTGGGGTCCAGCTTCAAATTTTGGTATTCCAATTGCTGCAATTATGGACTTAAAGAACAAGTCTCCAGATACAATTTCAGGTCCAATGACTGCTTCTTTGATTGTCTATTCCTTAACCTTCATGAAATATGCTCTGGCTGTTAAACCTGTCAACTATTTATTGTTTGGATGCCATGTTATTAACGAGGTTGCTCAATTGGGTCAAGGTTACAGATACTTACAATTCCATTATTTCGGTGGTGACAAAAAACAATTCAAAGCCTAGTTGGAATTAAGTTAATATAATATTATTGTGTCTTCTTCAGCTACAAATACAGATTATTATTACCATACTTCCGCTTCTTCTGTTTTTGTTTTGTATAATTTTGTTTAATGAATTTTTCTAATGTATGCTACATCTTATTAATTAAAATACTAAATTAATTATCAAAAATACCTTTGACTCTAGGTACATTTTGAGTTGGTCCCAAATATACATTCTCTGTGTTATTCTGCTTCCCTTTCTCATTTTCAACATTTATATCTCTCACATCTTCCTCTAGTTTTCTTTTTTTAATGCCATGAGATTCTCCTGTACTAGAAGACTGAGATATTTGGGTCTTGTGGTATTTGGAATTATTCCAAAAGATCTCTTCAAAATTATTTTCTTCGTTTTTATTTTCTTGATCATTTTCATTTTCGTCATTTAGTGGATATAAGTTAGCACGACTGGCTAATAAACTATCTCTTAAAGGACGATGCTCTCCTCCTCCTCCTGATAAACTCTTAGTCAATAACGCATTTTTGAAATTATGACCTCTGATGCCTCTTTGTGATTGCATTAAACCATTTTCTTCATCCTCATCTTCAGGAACGAATAATGGCTCATTAACAGGGACCGGATCATCATTATATTCTTGAGGATCTTCATAACTTAATCCCATTGTAGCTGGTTTATCTGTAGCCATTGCATCTTTGATTTCTCTTTCAAGTTTTTTAAACTCCTGTGATTTTAATATTTCTTTGTCGTCATTATCTTCGTTATTTAACATTGCAATGTTAGGTATCACTGTAGGCTGTGAAATTTTAGTCAAGCCAGAAATGCCAGAACCTTTATTTTCCTGCTGAGCTCCTTTCTTTTCTTTTCTTTTCCTATTATAAACATTTCTTAGTTTAAACTTCTCCTCCCTTTGCAATTGAACTTTATCTATCTCAGAATCAGTTATAATAATCAAGGTAAAAGTGCAATATTCTAAAGAATCATCATCGGTTTTATCTAATCTGGCAGCCAAGGAATCACTAGGTGGAGGTTTCCCATCATTATCAGATATGTTACCAAATGTTAAACCAGAGTCTTCAGTAAACTTTCTTTCAAACACAATTGGAGCACCCGAACTTGAAAACATAATTTCTATCCAATTATTATCACTATCCAGTGGATCAAGTTTATTATTGGAGTAAGATATCAAATTAACAAAAGTTTTGAAATCTCTTAATTTAAAACTAACTTGATCAATTATTTCAATATTCAGATCTTCAATATTCTCATCATTACCTAATGGAGGTTCAATGTTGTCATGAATTGTGTCATTTAAGTCTAAGGTTGCGCTTAAATTAACTAAATTGTTTGCAGCCAACTCCTTTTTGTAAGTGGATAAGCCTCTGGATGAAGTACCTGCCGGGATCGAAGATAGCAAATCTGTTCTATTAAATCCATAAAATTTTAATTTTCTTGTTTTTGCATTAGTTTCAATCTTAAAATCTTCGATTGAAGATGGATATAGTTGTAACAATTTTTTAAAAATGATTGTATCTAAAACCAACATGTTGATTCTATCTTCTTGTTCTTCTTGTTCTTCTTGTCCTTCTTGTTCTTCTTGAGACGATGCTTGTTGTTTGTTTCGTTGTATATCTCTACTCAAATCTTGATTATAATATAATTGTTGGTAAATCGATGCTATTTTCAAATCAAAAGAATCCACACCGATACTAAAATTCAATGAATATTTTTTAGTTAGTTCATTTTTTGTTTTGAATTCTACATGAAGTTTATTTGAGTATCTTTGAAGTTTGTTCATGGCAAAGTTTTCTTTATTTTCACCATAAATTATAACTAACTTAAAATAATCACTTTTGTCGCCACAATCCTTGAATAGAACATTTAAATTTTTGGAATTGATTAAAAAGGTAAAAGACCTGCCATAATTCAAATTATCTTCTAAAGGTTTTTCTTTTGGCAATTCACCTTCTATTTTGAAACTTGTAAAAAAATGAGCTTTGAATGAGCAGTTAACCGATGTAGTCTTAGTGTGATTGACGGCAGTCAACAATATTTCATCGTAGGACAGATGTAAAGGTTGTTGTTGGGTCACATAATTCTCTGGGTCTTTGTTTGAGTCATCGAGCTTTTGACGAATAGTGAACTTAACAATGTCCGATACAGTGGAAAGGGCAAATATTGATCTTGTCCAAAGATTTTTGGAGTCAGAAGTATCTAACTCTAAGGTCAGTTTGAACGGCATGGTTCACATACTCTGTTTTGTTACTTTAGTATTGAAGTATTGACACACGAAATATGTTTTGAAATGAACGCGACTCAAATTTGTTTTTTGTTTTGAATCAATGATAACAACAACTTGTGATTGCCCTTTTTCCCCTTTCTTCTTTAATCCTTTTTCCCCACTCATATCCCAAACTCAAAATGAAAATTGAAGAATTAGTCATTGATGGGTTCAAGTCCTATGCTGTCAGAACTACAATCTCCGACTGGGACGCTCAGTTCAACGCGATAACAGGGTTGAACGGTTCAGGTAAGTCAAACATTTTGGACGCCATCTGTTTTGTCTTGGGTATTACCTCCATGTCCACTGTCAGAGCCCAAAACTTACAAGAATTAATTTATAAAAGAGGTCAGGCTGGTGTCACTAAAGCAAGTGTCACCATCACGTTTTCAAATGACGATGAGGCCAAATCTCCAATCGGGTTCGAAAAATTCAATAAAATTAGTGTTACTAGACAGATCTCTATTGGTAACCAACCTGCGAAGTATTTGATTAATGGTCATAGAGCCACTAAAGAGCAAGTTTTAAATTTGTTTCAGAGTGTGCAGTTAAATATCAACAATCCAAACTTTTTGATTATGCAAGGTAAGATCACTAAGATGTTGAACATGAAACCAACTGAAATCTTGAATTTGATTGAAGAAGCAGCAGGTACAAAAGCCTATGAAGCTCAAAGGGAAAAATCTGCTAAGTTAATGAATAAGAAGAATCAAAAATTAGAGTTAACCGAACAATTATTACGTGAAGAAGTCGAACCTAAATTGAATCAATTGAAAACTCAAAAATCCACTGTTATTGAATATCAGAAAGTTATAAAGGACTTAGAAACTTTAAGTAGAGCTGTAGCTGCTCATGATTATAAATCTTTAAAAGAAGAATTTGCTCATAGAGAAGAAAAGTCGAACGATAATAAATTGATGTTAGAAAAGCTAGCTTTAGACATTGACACTTTAAATAAAGAAATTTCAATATTGGAAGCAGACTTAACGAAAATGAAGGAGCAAAAAGCTAAAGATTTAAATAATCCCGAAATTATTAAGAAGAAAGAAGACGAAGAAACTAATATTACAAACGACATTACCAGATTAACTACAACTAGAGATTTAAAATTGAAGAGTCAAAATGATGAACAAAAGAAAGTTTATCAACTAAACCAAAAATTAATTGAAACTGAAAATTTACTCAATAATCAAGATGGTAGTTATAAAAGTTTAGAAGAAGAAATTTCTTTGTTAAAAAATAAACTACGTACTGATAAAGAAGCATTGCAAAGAAAAGAAGATTTATTATCAACTTTATCTACAGGTCTATCTTCAAAAGGTTCTACTGATGGTGGTTATTTAACTCAATTAAATCTAGTTAAAAAGCAATTATCTGATGAAAAACTTTCTGTTGAAAAGAGTAAATTGAGAATTTCGCATTTGGAAAAAGAATTATCTTCAAACAAACTGAAATTAGATAAGAACTTAAAAAATATTGAAAACATTAAAGCAGAAATTAATGAAAAACAAAAAGTTCTGAAATTTTTAACTGAAAAATTAGCAAAATCTGGTTTTAATCTAGACAAATATAATGAGTTGAAGTCGACATACAAAGTTTTACAAAATGATTATCAAAAGGCCAATTCTGATTTACAATCCTTTTTAAGAAATAATCCAAATTTTGAATTCAAATATAATGAACATGCGGTCAGTGGTCCAACTTCCGTTAAAGGTTTTACAGGAGAATTGTTTGAATTACCTGAATCCAAAGTTAAATATACAACTGCACTAGAAGTGTGTGCTGGTGGTAAGTTATTCAATGTTGTTGTTGATAACGAACATACAGGTTCTAGTTTGCTAGATAAAGGTAAATTAACGAGACGTGTCACTATAATTCCACTAACGAAAATCTCTTCAAGAGTCGTTGAGTCAGATCGATTAGCAAAAGCTAAAAGAATTGCTCCAAATAAAGTTGAATTAGCTTTAAATTTAGTTAATTATGGTGACGATGTTACAAAGGCAATCCAATATGTTTTTGGTAACAGGTTGATTTGTGATGATCCTGAGACTGCTCAAAAAGTTACTTTTGACCCTCAAGTCAGGGTTGGCTCAATCACTTTAGAAGGTGATTTTTATGATCCAGAAGGAAGATTGTCTGGTGGTTCAAGAAGATCAACTTCAAATATTCTTGGATTTTTAAATTATAAACAATACAAAGAAAGAGTTGATCAAGTTAAATCAAAAATTAGCGAAATTGCTCTTGAATTAAAAAAAATGGCTTCATTATCTGAAAATACAAGAAATGATCAGGTTGAATTACAAAAACTTAAATATCAGATTGAAGCACTGGAAAAAAAATTAAATGATGGAGATTCCGCAAGCTTTGTTCGACAAAATGAAGAAATTACAAAAGAAATACAAAAGTCAGGTGTTAAAATGAAAGAATCCGAACAGATGATTAATAGGTATAACGAAGAAATTTCTAAAATCGAAAATGATATGAAAGAATTTAATTCTGATGGTGCTAAAAAGTTAAGAGAATTGAAAGTTGAGGTTGTTCAAAATCAAAAAGCTTTACAAAAAGAGGAACTAAATTATAGACAAAAGTCAGCTCATTTTACCAATTTTAAGGTTGAGGTTGAACAATGTCAAAACGATAAAGATGCTTTAATTGAAGAGATCAAGCAATCGGAGAAGGCTTTGGAGATATCAGGCAGTGATATTTCAACATGTAATTCGGATATTGAAGCATTAACTTTAAAGCAGCAAGCAATTAAAATAAGTCTTAAAACTGAAAGAGAAAGATTAATTGGTTTAAATGAGGAATTGAATGAAATGAATGATTTATTAAATAAGAAGAAAGTAGATTTAACTGAAGCAATTAATCAAAAAAATTTAACTGAAGAAAATTTCAAACGCTTCAAAGCTAGAGTCAATGAATCTGCCGCTGAATTGAAAGAAATTGCTCAAGAATATGAATTTGTGAAGGATGAAAAAAGATTGTCTTATGAACTAGAACAATATCCAATTACAAACATTACGGCAAGCCATGATACAATAGATCGCTTATCTCAACAAAAGAATCAATTAGCTAAAAAAGGTGGTGATAATTCGTCCATTATGGATGAAATCAATGCTCATGAAAAAAGAGAGTTTGAATTAAGGAAAAAAATACAATTGATTAACAGGGATAAAAGTAAAATTGAAGAAACTATTCAGAAATTAGATGATTATAAAAAAACTGACATTGTTAAAACGTATGAACATGTTTCAAAAGATTTTGGTCAAATTTTTGGTGATCTTCTACCTCAAGCTTTTTCGAAATTGGTTCCTACTGATCCAAATGATGTTACTAAAGGTTTAGAAGTCAGAGTTCAATTGGGTAATGTTTGGAAAGAATCATTGGTCGAGTTATCAGGTGGTCAAAGATCATTGGTTGCTTTAGCTTTGATTATGTCTTTACTTCAATACAAACCTGCTCCAGTTTATATATTGGACGAAGTTGATGCTGCCTTAGATTTAAGTCATACACAAAATATTGGCCATTTAATCAAGACTAGATTTAAAGGTGCCCAATTCATTGTTGTTTCTTTAAAAGAGGGTATGTTCACTAATGCTAATAGATTATTTAAAGTTAGATTCCAAGAAGGTACTTCTGTCGTGACCGCTACTTGATTTAATTTTTTGCTTTAGTTTAAGGTTTTTTTATTGCTTCTTCCTGTTATTATTATTATTATTATTATTATTATTATTATTATTATTATTGTTATTATTATTATTTGATCTTTATATACCCTGAAGTCTAAACAGCATAGATCTCGCTTTAGCCTTTTGCTCTTTTTTCGTTTGTTAATTTTTTGTGTTTTAGATTCCGCCCTGTATTTTTATCCATTTTTTGTATATAAGACCGTCTTTAGCCTTTAAAGAAATTATTTTATAATCATAATTGAAGAGCCAAGGTAATAGTCTAACTTTAAAAAACCAATACACAAACCCTGAAACAAAAACAGCCAAACTAACTAAAGTAAATTTATAGTCCCCTTTAATGAATGGATTCAAAGAAATGGATAAAGAACCAAACAAACATAAATAAATGAAAAATGTATTAGAATGAATAGGTGCTCTAATATTTTTAAATCTTCTTCTTAACTTGAATAATAATGCAATACAAAGAACTGAATGAATTATTTGATTTGGATAGTATTGAATTGAAATAATTAGATTATAAATTGATATATGCTGTTTTGAATTAGGCAAGTAAATAGCAAGACAACTTAAAAGAATGTGGATTAACAAAGGTATAATTGGAGTTCCAGTAATTTCATTATTTTGGCACATCTGTGAAGAAAATGGTAGAAAACCATCTTTAATAATTGTTTGATTCATAATTGATGCTGAATATACCGATATTAAAACATTTGTAGCCGCTGATGTTGATATTAATAAATTCATGAACTTACGACCTAATTGTTGACCATAAATTTTTGTAAATAGTAACGCACCAATTAATTGATCGTTGTTTAAAAATTCTTCCTTCGGAATTATTGTTAAATAACATATGTTAAGAGCTAAATAAATGGTCGAGATTAAAAACATTGATAAAAATCCAGCTCTTCTCAAATTCTGAACTGGATTCTTGATATCATTGCAAACAATAATAGAAGAAGTCCATCCACCTAAAGAATGAATGCATTTCAACATAGCAGTGGAATAAATTGAGCCCGTAAAAGTATTCAAAGGAGGAACTTTGAAGTCTAGTTCTTGCTTTTCTAATCCTGTGGTCAAAGAAGGTAAAGCAAGAGCAATAAAACAAGTTATTAATATTATTGTGAATAATAACAGTTTCAAACCACCCAAAACATTTTGAAACTTAACACCAATATTCTTGCTTAACCCATGTAACAGACCAGCTATGACTAAAAGTATGCATGCAATTACTTTAACTAAAGATTCATCATGATTATAACCTAAAGAATATCTTAAATATTCACCGAACACTAATGCATTAGAAGAACTCAATGAAAAGATGATATTGAACACACCAATTACAAAATTAGATAAATGTGGGGGAACAGGAAAATTATAGTTTAAAAAGGTTTTAACACCGCCACTTACAGGCAAATAAGAAGTTAATTCAAGAAACATTGACAATCCTGTGTAGGAAATCAAGGTGGCCCAAACCCAAACAAACATATAAAGAACATATGATCCCTGGCATTCTCTGAAAATCAAGCCTGGCGTTGCAAATATACCCGAACCAAGCATACGACCCATGAATAAAACTAGAGTGGAGTAAAATCCTAGCCTTCTGTGATGTGGAACTGTATCATCTAATGAGATCAATGATCTTACAATAATAGTTGGAGCCTTCTTAAGATCTAGAAGGAGGTCATCAGAAGGAGAGTTTATTGTTTCATCAAAAGTGTACTGTTCTTGGTTTTCATCTTGAAACAGTTCTTGGAATTCCGATTCTTGATCAAATAAAGAATCTTGCCGTGATTGCATTCCTTGTGTAAACCTTTTGAACTAGAAGTCTCCAAGAAAAAGAAGATGAATCAGATAGTGACAATCCTATTGCGATTATTGAATCATTTTACATCTTTTCAAATTGTATGCGGCTCGATAAGCAGCTGCGTGTTTCCGCGGGGTCTTAATAAACATGAATCTTGTAACTTTGTTTTTATTTCATTTTCATGGAGTACTTTTCCTTATGTTTTTGGGCCCTTACCTTCTCTACAACTAGAAATCCCACAAACCTTTATCAGGCTTTAATTATCTTTTAAATTTTAATCCAACTGTCTATAATGCAGCTAAAAACCAGATATAGATAGGTATATTTAATAAAAAAGTCAAATTCAAGTTGAACTCTTCTTGTTATACCAAGTCTGAACTCATTTGTTAATTTTACTCTGTTGAAACTAAGACAAAACTTTTAATTGAAATAAAATTAATTTTATATTAAAATGCGACTTGTAATCAGCTAAATTCCCTGAAGGATAATCAGTTCAAAATTCTAAGAAATTTCAGGTCAAATGAATTTATCCATACACTCAAAAATGATGATGAAATCAAAGCTAGTTATCCATAAATAAAGATGTTAATTGATTATGTTGTTGTGTTTTTTTCTGATTCTCTAATTAACCATTTTAATTTTGATCTTTTTGAAGTATATACAAGTATGGCTCGATGGTAGTTTTGGTGTTGTGAATCCTTTCTGGTTCCATAAACGAAACTCACAGGGTAAATATTACTTTATTTTGGGAACTTTCTATTGTGCTATGTTGTTACTGTTGGTTATGGTGGGCTACTACAAGTTAGCACTATTGATGCTGCTTATTGGTCAATTACCGATGATTACTATTTAGCTTTAGATGATCAGCTGACTTTCTATGGTTGTCCTCAATTTGACGCCTATACAGTCTATACAGAGCCTGTTGAGAATGGAAATTGTTTGGAAGCTCAAATAAAATTGTATCAATTTGATCACAGTTGTTAGATTAATGAATTTAATATTTTTTTGTCATCTTTGTTTTCT
>PPHU02000060.1:0-26952 GCA_003705185.2 Ambrosiozyma ambrosiae
GATGGTGTCACCATTTGGTGAGTTCAGACCAGTCAATTGAATCTTACTTAAAGCATCAAAATCTGGACAGAAGTCATCGGCAGTATAATATATACCGACTTGATATTCATCATTACCCAATGATGTAATCTTATTCACACCAATGTAAGCACAAACAGCACCATCTGGACAGTAATATGAAACACAAGTTGGGATAACAATAGAAGAAACACCACCTTGAATGCCAGAGGCGGTAGTAACTGTACCAGTTGTTTTGGAAGTGGAGCTTGTATATTCTGTAGAGATGGTTAGCAATTCAGATAAAGAAGTTGATGTTTCAGATGATGTTTCGAATTTAGAAGTCGAAACTATAAAAGAAGATGTAGACAGAGAACTAGAGGAAGATATAGCTGAGTCAGAAGTTGGGGAAGAAATTATGTCAGACGAAGATAAAATGGCTATAAAATTGTCACTTGTGGAAAAAATAGTCTCTGGAGTGGAAGTAGTAGAAACAGTAGATGAAGTAGTATCTAGAGTGGAAGTAGAAACAGTAGAAGAGGTAGCTTCTTTATGAACTTCATTAGATGTGGTAGTACATTTAGTTGTGGCTTTGGCTTCCGTGGTTGTAGTGGTAGTAGTAGAAGAAGAAGAAGAAGAAGAAGAAGAAGAAGAAGAAGTAGTAGTAGTGGTGCATTTGGTGTTAACGGCTTCTTTCTTTTGCATTTGAGTGGAAGTTGTAGTACATTTAGTATCTTTGTTAGCAGTTTTGGTATCTTTGTTAGCAATATCTTTGTTGGCAGTTTCGGTAGAAGTACATTTGGTGGTAGCTTTGTTAGCAACTTGAGTAGAGGAAGTAGTATTTATAGTATTTTTAATTGCTTGAGCGGTAGTTGTGCATTTGGTTGTTTGCGCATTAACTTGATGGGTGGTGGTGGTGGAGGTACAAATAGTACTACTAACACAAGCATAAAAGTTAGCATTACCTGAAGAACAGATCATATTATCACAACAGGAAGTGGCACCAGTCCAATGTAAACCACCACATTGGGAATATTGTTTCACACAAACATTACTGTTTTAAGTTAAAATTAATTTGGTTAGTATATGGATCATTTCTATAAAAAATGCTGTATGAAAACGGTTGAAAAGACATACTTATTATTAATATTACGATCTAGAGCCTCTGTATGCCCAAGAGTGGCTAATGAAAGTAAAGAAACTAGAGTTAAACTTTTTAATGAAAGCATGATTGGTATATATATGCTTCTTTGCCTGAGGAAAAAGTTATTAGTTCAGCAACTCAACAATTTGAGAAAAAACAGTCTCAATTTATAGGCCTGTAAAATATATACATTCTGCAGATCTAAATTCTTTAATTATGGAATTATTAAGTTTTCGAGGACTTGAAATCATAAGATTAGTTGAAAATACATATTGCTTAGCGAATAATAATTGGATTGGTTTATGCGACCAAAAAACACGTATATTGAGTATACAAATTTGTGGACCTCATTAATATTTAATTATAAAGGAGATCTCCTCAACTTGCCGAATTCTACAGTTTCAAATAATTTTGTGCAGAAAACTGATTTATCTCAAAATATCTTATATAGATTTTGATTTTGATCCACTGGATAACGGATGATTTTATCATAGAAGAAAGTTAGCTGATTGCAGTGCAGGGAATCGCTTAATACAACAAGGTTTCCTTATTCTTATTGTTAATTTATAAAGGGTTTAGCTAGAAGAAAAAACAATACCGCGTATTTCGACTAACAGTTTATAAAAATATATACCAAAAATATGATATAATTATTTGAAGGCATAATTAGTAAACATATCTAATTTTCAATTTAATTTAAAGTAGGTCTATAATTACTGGTAATACATTGACATAATATATGAATTAAAACTAGTTTTTAGATCGATTCTTGATCATCGAACCATAATCTGTTCTTTTACTTTATCGGGATTTGCATTGAGAAAAGATTTTCGCTAAATGTACGTCCGTTTTGTAAATGACCGTTGTAAAAAAAAGAAATTCTAAATTTTAATCATCGATCATTTCAATTTGCCTATGATTGAAAAAAATACAATTTTATCACGAAAATATTGTGAGCTTAATAATAAAGATCTACCACAAATATATAACACACTGGCATCGAACTAACATATTTAAGATAATGATACACTTGTAATAGGGAATGGATCACGAGAATCAAGCTAGATAAAATTTACTCCACCTATTAATTGGGAATTATATATTGTAGGGGACTTTAGTTAATTTAACTTCTTAGTAATAATTATAATTATTATTACTATACTTAAAACAACACATTGATATATCGGATTTGCTTTATTGTTCTGGATATGGATGTTGCATTTATAATTAAATTGAAGTTTGCGCTTACATGAAATTTAAAATTCTATAGAACTTTTTCGAAATTATTGATTTTGGTCATTTGTCCCATGATATTGTTTGTACGTGTATAATTAAGTTTCAATAAGAGATATATACTATATGGTTTATTGACTTTTAAATAATACTCTAAATATACATGTATGTTTGACACATTATCTCAAAAAAGGCTAGATAGCAAACTGCATCGCATTAGTATCGGCATCAGCACCGGCATTTCCATCAATTAGAATATACTAAATTGGATACTGGTACGCAATATTGACACACACACACACATATATATATATATGTATAAGTGCTCCCTATCACTTTATTAGGTATGTATAAATTGGAGGGTATAAATTTCTAAATGGCAAATTAATCAAAGTAATTTTGATCCTCAAAAATCACATTTTATATGTTGGTCATAAGAGACGGAACTTGATTGAATACCCGCCTAACATTTATTCTACTATATCAGAGCTTTTGTGCACTACCCACAGCAGTAATCATGCCTATAGAGCTGCAGATTAATTCCACACAGACAAATTAGATACAAATAGTTCCTGTTCAGCTTAATATCCAAAGTTTTTAAGCTCTTACAATTTAGAAGAAACAATTGACCTAGTTATTAAGAATTATTAACTGTAGATTTTACAAATCAAAATTCTTAGAATTAGTAAGGTCGAAGACATGGTTGAGGACCGAGATATGGATATAGGATACAGAAAGCCAGTAATGGACTATGAAAGACACACACAAATAAATTTGAAACATAATTCATAAGAGTATTGCAACTTCAGTTAGTCTAATCAATTTCCTCCGTGTTTGATTCTTCTTGAGAGAGAAGGTAAGCAGTGTAAGGGGTCATTTGCTCTTTTTTGAAATCATATTTCAAATCTTTGATATCACCATTAAATTCTCCTCCATAAGATGTTGAAAAACTTTTAGAACCCCTGGAAATCAAAGAATTCAAATCTTTACTATCACGTAACATATCAAGTCTCTTCTTGGTATTTTCCGGGACAAACATTTTGAAACCAGTGTATAACCATGCCATAATTGGGGGAACATTAACAAAGTACTTTTTGTATAATAATTCGGGATAATACTTACCAAAGATATCTATAACAGTTTTGGAAGCTTTTTTAGCGTTGGGATTCATTTTGAAGATTGAAACACCATCGTAATCATGAATCTGAACCATTAAATCATTTTCGGGATCCTTAAAGTTTAATAGTTGCATCGCTTTCTCCATTAGCCCAACTCTCCACCTCAGAAACTTATCAATATCAGAAAAGTAATTAGAAGTGTCTTCAACATTTCCATAAAAATTCCATGAGATAACTTTCCTATTTGCGTCTCCGTTGGGATTCAATGTAATGAAACCGCTAGGATCGTAAAATGAACCATGATCTTCCCCAAATGCTGCATACAACGGGTTAAATTCTTTTCTCCATTTAAGAATTCTTGTCAACGTTTCTGTAGCTTTGGTTACAACGTAATTTTCACTTCTCAATATTTTGATTAATAATAAATCTGTCATTTCGTCGTCATAATATGGCTCATCTGAACTTAATTGGTAACCGAACAATTCATCATATTTTGTTGTTTTAATTATTTCAGCTAGTTCTCCTTTAAGCTGTTTTAATGAGTTAGATTGTGATTCGTTTAATCCATATTTTTCAGTTTTGTTAGCACTTGATTTTATATCATCTGTGTTTGCTTTTTGTGCTTCTTCGGGCTTCTTGGTATTGTCGGTTGAACTCCCACCTTCACTAGGTGTTACCCTTGACTCAGTAGATAATTGAACCGAATCTATATTTTCGACTGACATTCTCAAATTTTTTTATATTGACTAACCACAGGTTATGAAAAAATAGGTGTTTAGTTGATAAATAAACAACTTCTGCTGTTCCCACAACTTCTTACGGTTTCTGGTTCTAATCGCGGTAATAACGGTTGAATTGAGAAATAACTGATTTTTTTTCTCTTTGATCAGTTCCAAATTCAGAAAATTTCTGTGAAGTAAAGTAATTAAATGTTTAGAAAAGCAGAAACTTACTAGATTCATATATATATATATATATATATATATCGGAAAACTTTAACAAAAGAAAAACAAAGGAAAAAATCCAAGATCTACTAATCTTTTTGCCTCCTTTTAAGATTCTTATTGACTGGCTATTAGTTATATAACCATCCACAATTCTATTCCTATCCATATACTCTTAACGGCCTTACTATAAATATTATTTAAAACAGAAGGTTGGGCATTGATATTGATTAAGCAGCGATAGAAAATGTCTTATAAGTGTCATAAAACTATCTATGATCATTAAAAATACTTTGAATGAAAGCTTTCAACTACCAGAATTATTTGCAATAAGTTTCCAGGCTAACAGTCGTTTGACTTCTCAGCCAAGTCTTTAGTTATTACAGTAATATGAATCAACTAGAAATGATTCCCAAACCGAAATCAAAACAAATCTTTTAAACACGAATGATTGGTAGCCTTTTTGATGTCAAAGATATAGCCATCTAATAACAGTAAATTAAAAAGAAGGTAGACAAGCAATCAATGCAAACCTATGTATTTCAAATAGAATTATATAAATACACTACTCAATATGATGATCTGAAATTCATGGTTATTAATAATTGCTTACGGATCGATCAGTTAGGGATTCAAGATATTTGGTTTGAGTTTCAAATTAGGTTTTACGTCACTTCAATCAAATTACGTTTAAGTTCTCGAACTTAGTTAAGCTCGTCAAGACTCATTTACGACTAAATTTTGATGGGTTAATAGTGTCTTACAAATAATTATATCAGACGTACTTTTATCTTTAAAAGCTATATACACAAAGGAAAATAAAACTGCTAGCAGGTTATAATACTAATGTAAATTATGTCTGATCGATTTTTACTTATATTATTAAGATACCTATAAAACCATGTAGTTAGATTCTATCTTTAAAGATAATGAATCTATCTTACTAATTTTAATATTTGCTAAAATTTTCAATAAGTGATATGAATGAATAAATTTACCATGAAATTTGAATTAGTCACATAGTATGTAAAGGGATAAGAAAATAAAGAGATAAATATTTGAATATTAAAATAACTAACCTAGAGTAATAAATAAGAAACAACAACAAAAATTAAAAAAAAAAAATAATAAAAATAAATAAAATAAGTTAAGCTTCAATAAAGAAATCTTCTTCATTTGCATCTTTAGGCTTAACAACACCTTTACCAACTATGAAATCACCACAAGCATTTCTAATTCTTTCAGTGGTCAATGGTGTACTGAACTCCAGACCCAAAGTTCCACTTTCAATACCATGTTCTTTTCTAGCAAAACTAATGGCATCTCTCAATGCAAATTGAACAACCGAACCTAAGAAGAAAGGTGGCTCACCAACACCCTTTGATGAATGAACAGTTCTCAAATGTTTGAAATCACCTTTTAACATAGAAACATTAAATACTTGAGGGATATCTCTGAAACCTGGAATTTTATAAGCACCTGGACCTCTAGTAAACAAAGCACCATTATGTCTGAACCAAAGCGATTGTTCCATTGTGAAATATCCCATACCTTGAATAAATGCACCTTCAATTTGACCATAGATAATGGCTTCATTTAATGGTTTACCAACATCCATCTTAACATGAGATTCTAAACAGACCCAATCACCTGTTAATGTATCTAGTTCAACTAGAGCAACTGCTGATCCTTGGGTATGATAGAAAAATTGAGGCTTTGGTGTAGGGCTTGGATCATTAAAATCAAAACCAATATCTGGAGTCTTATAAAATCCAGTAGCACTTAATGAGACTCTTTCTAAATATGCCTTATGAATCAAATCATCCCATGTATAATTTTGATTTGATTCAGCCAACATTTCTCTAATTGGAGTTAATCTTGCATTAAGTTTATCACAGGCATTTTGAAGCGCTTTACCATTCAAATCAGAACCAGTTGAAGCAGCAGTAGCAGAACCATTTGGAACTGTTTGAGTTGAAGTTTCAGACAAGAAAACTTTTTCAATTGGAACTTTTAAACCTTGTGCAACAATCATTCTCATAATGGTTGAAATTCCTTGTCCAATTTCAACACCAGCAATACCAATTAAAACCGAACCATCCATGTATACATTAATTAATGCACCAGCTTGGTTTAAAAACAAAACACCAAATGAAACACCAAAGCAACAAGGAACATGAGCCAATCCTCTTTTAATCCATTTTGATTTACTATTAAATTGATCAACTTGTTTCTTCAATTCTTCATATTTAGAGTCTTGTAAGTTTTGTCTAACCAATTCTTTAATTGAAATATCACTTGTAATTTTTTGTCTATAAGTTGTAGTTTGGCCTATATTAGGAATGAAATAATTCTTTTGTCTGATTATTTCAGGATCAACCCCTAATTTTTCAGCAAACTCAGTGATGATAGCCTCAGCTGCATACATACCAGCTTGAGATCCAAATGATCTATAAGCGGTATTAGAAGCAATGTTAGTCTTAACAGGTATACCGCAAACCCGTGCATTTGGGAAATAATATGAATTAGTTGCATGGAATACACTACGATCAATGACACCTCTAGTCAAATCCATTGACCAACCAGCATTAGCATATAACTCAATATCTATACCAGTAAACTTTAGATCGTTATCCATTGAAACTCTATATTTACATAAAAATGGATGTCTTTGACCAGTCGTCAACATGTCTTCCGATCTATTTAATTGCATTCTAATAGGTTTATGAAATTTCTTAGCAGCTGCTGAAGCAATACCAGCCAATTGAACTGATCTTGTTTCTTTACCACCAAACCCACCACCTAATCGTTTGACCCTAACCACAACCCTATTTGAATCAACACCAGTAATCTGGGCGCAGTATTCTTGACATTCATTTGGATTTTGAGTGGAAGAATAAACCTTTAATTCACCTTGCTCCTCAGGAATAACTAAACAATTTTGAGGTTCAAAATAAAAATGTTCTTGGGCCGATAATCTACAGGTGTTTTCCAGATAATATTCGGATTCTTTAAATGCTGTCTCCCAATCACCCAATTTAGTCTCTCTTTTGTCAGGATGTTCCGGATCCGGAAAAAATGATTTAGCGGCAACACCATCTTCAACAGAAATAATGGCTGGTAAATCTTCATATTCAATTTTAACCAATCTTGAGGCTTCATAAGCTCTTTCTTTATCACTTGCAACAATTATAGATATAGTTTGACCAACAAAAAAAACTTCTTTATCGGCAAAGAAAGGTTCTTTGCCAAATGGTAAAGCACCCCACATATTAGCTTTTTTGTCGTGTATATCATTAATATCAACATAACCAACAACGGATTCAACTTTTAAGGCTTCAGTATAATCAACAGATAAAATTTTAGCGTGAGCTTTTGAAGATAAAACTTGAGCAGCAAACAATTCATTATATTGAGGAGGTAAATCATCAGTGTACTCAGCTTCACCAGCAGCTTGCTTGAAGGCATTTAAATGAACAATAGATTTACCGACAATTTCACCTTCTTTGATATAAGGCTCAAATTGATTAATATCTCTATAACCATGCTTTTGATTTCTTGTGACTTGGGATAGAGAATCTATATCAACCAAAGAGTTTTTAATTCCACTTGAAAATAATGAATAATTGGAAATCATATACTGCCAAAATTTATAAAAGAATGAAAGAGTCAATGATCTTCTATAAGTTGCCATACCACCGGGAACACTAAATGATAAATTGAAATCTTGATTAGCTAAAATATCAATTGCTTGTTCAACAAATTTTTCAGTTATGATTGATTTACCCTTTATAAATTCTTGAGTCTTTTTTGATTGGACAGTCATCGGAGCCATACCACCATAAACTAAAGTTGAATTAACAATTTTACCATCAGTATCTAATTGAGCTTGTAAACAGGCAGTAACAATTGAAATATCATCATCCTTTCTCTTTGATTGCTTATAGGCGTGAATGAATTCATGTTCCTGAGTTTCAGGAATGAAAATTGAAGAAACGATTGAATTTGGAGGTAACTTAGTTTTTCTATAACCTGTAAAATAATCATCCCTCATTGAAATATCAATAGATTCAAGTACCCCGTTTTCATCAATCTTTTCAGCAGTTATAATAGCACCACAAGCAACTAATATAGGATTCAAATCAGCAATTGGAGAAGCAGTAACAATATTACCTGCCGCTGTGGCAACATTTCTAACAGCTTTAGAAGCGAATAGCTTTAATTGTTGACAAATATGATAAAAAACTTGTCCTTTTGAAGTCTTATCTAATTTTTCAGACAAATTTTCACAAATGTGCTCTAATTCAATTAATGGTAAGTTACCACCTATTAATAAACCTTTACCATCAATATATTCCCAAGTTTTCAATTCTTCGACATCATTGACGTAAATATTAACAGGGTATTTTGAATATTTAAATTTAACTTCAATTAACACTTCAGAGGCACCAGCAACCAGTTTAGCATCAGGATATGAATGGTATATTTCTAACAATTCTTGTTTTGTAGTTGGACGAAACCAAACTTTACGGTCATTACCATAAAAGATTGGTTTCATAGAATACCTAGCTAATTTCAATGGAAATTGTATATCATTCCCCGGATTATAAGGTTTTAAAGGTAAACCATTAGGAGTAAACAATTTATTCATATCAATTTCAGAATCTGGGAACTCAGTTGAAGCTTCAGTTGTTGATTCAGTACCATTAGTACCATTTTTTTTGTTTTTGCAACATTTATCACCCATAGCACAAGCTGTACCATTACCTGAACCACAATCATTTTCTTGTTTTAGCTGTAATTGCTTTTTTAAAAAAGGTCTGATTTTTTCTTTATTATAATTATCAGAATCATGAGCAAACGAATAAGCTGCATCAGCGATGGGCATATAACCAGTACATCTGCATAAATTAGACTCTAAAGCCTCATCAACTTCTTCTACACTTACAACACCTTCTTTCTGTCTTAATAATGAGTATAATGCCATGACAAAACCTGGGGTACAGAAACCACATTGGGAACCATGAAATTTAGCAATACGTTCTTGGACAGGATGTGGATCTTCAGCAGATCCAACACCTTCAACAGTAATAACATGTTTACCCTCAACTAGAATTAAAGGAGTCACGCAAGAGTTAACTGCTGTGTACTTTATTTCAGGTCTTGATGGATCAGTGGATGATGGAACTAATGAAGCGATGGTAACTGAACAAGCATTACAACCAGATTCAGAACAAGCTTCTTTGGTACCTTTCAGGTTAGCATAGTCTCTAATATAATCAATAAGTCTGGATTCTGGATTTGGATTTTTCACTGTTTGTAATTTACCATTCAAATAAAACTGCAAGGTCGATGAAAACTGTATATGGGCTAAATCTTTGTGAAGTATTGTAATAGAGTTTTTGTTTGGAGAGTCTGTCAACTCGTCCTCCGAATCAGAGAGAGTTAATAACTGAATTGGAATTGAAGGCATGTTATTCTAATGCTTTCACATAGTATTCTCTAAAAAGAATAACAGTTGTCAACCGCAAGTTATTTAATCTTCAATAGTTTTAAATTGAACACTTGGATAGTTTGCATTCACTGAGCTAAACTTTTACTGATAACGCGCAACTCGATGATTTAAGGAAAGTCCGGAAATAGCCGAGTGCACAGATAAGGAAATTTTACTTATCTTTACCGTGGGGAGGTATATGGTGCACAGGTGTTTATAATGTGCTTAACTCTTTTTAAACTTTAAGTTTTATTCATTGTTGGATAAGGTTAGTAAAGATAGCTAATAACGGCATGATAAATTTATAGAAAATTTTGCAAAAGAAAAATTTTCCTAGCTAAATCTTTGTGATAAGAGTGATTATTCTGACAACATCTTGTTTGGGAACTTCTTTCCCAGGGGTTTAGTACTCTAAAAAAAACGTTCTGGCTGACTGATGAGACTAACCTTTTTGACTAGAATATTTCAAAAACTGACTTAACTAAGAAAAGTTCAATTACTATAAAGAAATATTGGTTAAAACAATAAAAAATTTTCAATTAAATCTAAAGTTGTGGCGTGGTTTTCTTAATAGTTTTCCTGATAACAAGTTCTGGGAAAGATAATTTGACAGAATATTTTCCATCTTTAAGGTTGCAAGTTGCAAGATAAACATGAATATTGCACTTTATTTAGCAGACATTCCAACTTCAGATAAATTAGTTTAATATCTTAATGGAATACTTATTTCTTTCTATGAAAAAAAAAGTACTAGATTTCAATTTGAAACTTTTGTAGAATTTCTTGCTGCTCAGAATCTTACAGACCATAGATAATATATACACAATTTTATCCTTCTCTTTTTTAGGATACGTGTGTACAAGCTATTAATTTGTGAATTCTAACAAAATCTAAAGTAACAGCCTATAAATTTACTACTAATTTAGCCTCTTTTAAAGATCTTAGTAGTATGTAGCCGTAACCAGGTACCAATGAAGTGATCTCTCTTGGATGTCTTCTACATTCACCTGATCTTATATTTCTGTAAAACACGTGATCTTATGATAAGATCAATATTCTCAAAGTATGCTTCACCTTCGATTTTGTAATTGAGGCTGTACCTGTATAATCCGTTAATATTAATTTCCTGAATTTTTGTTTGAAGAATGTCGGAGATATTATTATATCCGAATATTTTATTTCCGATCGGTAAATATGGTTTATTGAGCTAACTAAAGGAATATATGTCCTCTAGATGTATAACAAGCATTATTTGCCCTCTGCTCCTCTATTTACTTGGCATTATATATCTAAACCCACCATTATAACAACCAATCATGTCTTTTTATAAGTCTACAGATATTCGCTACAGTTCAAAGATAGAAGCAACAAAGTCGGACTCTTTTAGTCTAGATACAGAAAGGGTCCAAGATAATAGAATTATCCCTCAAAAGCGTATTCTTACTAATTTTTTTTCCAAAAAGATTCCCCCAATTCCAACTGAAGATGAAAGAATAGTTTATCCTATGTTCACTGCTAACCCAATATCAAGGATTTTTTTTTGGTGGATAATGCCGCTACTAGTAACTGGTTATAAGAGAACTCTTCAACCTGCAGACGTGTACAAGTTAGATCAAAAAGCTGAAATTGAGTACATGCATAAACGTTTTATATCTATTTTTAAACCCAAGTTTGAAGAATTAAGGAAACAGCATCTGGCTAAACAATTAGAAGAACATTCAGCAAATAATCATTCAGGTAAACTTCAACAGGACCATGACTTTGTTTTCCCATTATCTGCTTTGGTAAACGTCTTGTTCAAAACATTTTGGTACGAATGTATTAAAAGTATTTGTCAAATCATTTTAAATGCTGCTGGTACAGCTTGTGCTCCATTATTACAAAAGAAGTTAATTGAATTTGTACAAATGAAAGCTTTAGGCTTCAATCCAGCTATTGGTAAAGGTATAGGTTACTCTATCGGAGTTTCCTTACTTATCATGACTAATGTTATTCTAAATGCTCATGGTTTATATCATTCAATGATTGTTGGTGGCAAGATCAGATCTGTTATGATAAAAGCTCTTTTGGATAAAAGTCTTAGGTTAGACGCCAAAGGTCATCATGATTTTCCCGATGGTCAAATCAACTCTATAATGAGTACTGATTTAAATAGAATAGATTTTGCATCTATGTTTTTCCCAATGTTGTTCGGATCACCTGTCACATTTGGTATTTCATTAGGTTTGTTAATTTCAAATATTGGTGTTTCTTCCTTAGTTGGGTTAGGCTTATTCTTTATCTCTTTGATTATCTTATTGTTTGTTATCAAAACATTTATTAATTTGAGAGGAAAAACTAATATTTTTACTGATAAAAGGGTCAATTTGATTAAAGAAATCTTAAAAAATTTTAAAATGGTTAAATATTATGGTTGGGAAGATGCTTACTTCAAGAAAGTTCTAACTGAAAGAACAAACGAGACCAACGTGATGTATAATCTTCAGTATGTTAGAACAATCCTACAAACTATTGCCTTTTGTTTACCTAATGTCACATCAATGGTATCTTTTTGTGTTATGTATGCTATAGATTATGATGCTTCAATTGCTGATATATTTTCATCTTTATCTTTGTTTTCTGCTTTAGCTCAAGCTTTTTTTAATTTGCCTGTCGCTGCTGCTACTACTGCAGATGCCTCTGTTGGTTTAAGAAGAGCCTGTGAAGTTTTATCTGCAGGTGAAATTGATACTTCTGTATCTGATGCTGTTGAATCATTTGATGAAAATCTTAAATACGCAGTTAAAATTACGGATGCTACTTTTGAATGGGATAACTTTGGTCTAGAAGACAATGATGAGGAAGAAGAAGATAAGAATTCAAATAAGAAATCCAAGAAGAAGTTCAACAATTCTAAAAAGAATAAATCAACTATAAAAACTGAAAAGTCAAGTACTAATAACCTTTCTGATTTGAAAAATATCTTCCCAGGTTTAATAAATATCAACTTAGAGATCGAAAAAGGCGAATTCGTTGTCATTACAGGCTCAATTGGCTCAGGTAAATCTTCTCTCCTTCAAGCATTATCTGGTTTCATGAAAAATATTTCAGGTGATATTTTAATCAATGGTTCATTGTTGTTGTGTGGTTATCCATGGGTTCAAAATTCAACAATTCGTGAAAACATTACTTTTGGCTCTCCATTTGACAAATCTAAATATCAAACTATCATTGAATCTTGCTCATTGACTGATGATTTCAAACAATTACCAGGTGATGATATGACAGAAGTTGGTGAAAGAGGTATTACTTTATCAGGTGGTCAAAAAGCTAGGATCAATCTAGCTAGAGCTGTGTATGCTGATAAGGATATTATTTTAATGGATGATGTTTTGTCTGCTGTTGATGCTAAAGTTGGTAAGCATATTGTTGATTCTTGTATTATGGGATATTTAAGAGGTAAAACCAGGGTGTTGGCTACTCATCAATTGAGTTTAATTGGATCTGCAGATAAAATTATATTCTTAAATGGGGATGGTTCAATTGATACCGGCTCTTTACAAGATCTACTACAAAGAAATCCAGCTTTTAATATGTTAATGAAACACGCACAAGAAGCAACTAAGAAGAAAGAGCAAGAAAACAGAATTTATGAAGAACAAAATGAACTACAGAAAACAATTACTGTTACTAGAGTAAATACTAATCACACTGTTAAGATTACTGAAGATGAAGAGATGGCTGTTAATAGAATTGGCTGGGATGTCTATGGTACCTACATCAAATTGGGTTCAGGAGCTTTTGGCCCTCTATTGTTACCAATATACCTAGTGGTCATGAGCATCTACACATTCTGTTCCATTTTTTGTAATACTTGGCTATCATTCTGGGTTTCAAATAAATATCCTGGTAGATCGGACGGTTTTTACATAGGCTTATATATCATGTTTTCAATTGCTGCTGTTTTGTTTATGATTGTTGGTTTGATTTTACTATCTTATGGTGCAGTTACGGCTTCCAAGAATTTGAATTTAATGGCTTCCAAACGATTTATGAAGGTACCTCTAGCTTATACTGATATAACCCCAATGGGAAGAATTTTGAATAGATTCACTAAGGATACTGATGTTTTGGATAATGAAATGATTTCACAGATTAGTTTCTTCATTACTAATTTCTTTAATGTCAATGGTTCTTTGATTCTTTGTATTATTTATCTACCTTGGTTTGCTATTGCTTTACCCTTTATATTTTTAGTTTTGATTGTTATTTCTGACTTCTACCAAGCTAGTGCAAGAGAGATTAAAAGATGGGAAGCTGTTCATAGATCATTTGTTTATTCCAATTTCAATGAAATTTTAAGTGGTATGAATACAGTCAAAGCTTATCACCAAGAAAGTAGATTTCTAGATACAAGTGGTGCTTTGATTGATAAAATGAATGAATGTTTCTGGATTACCGCTTCAAACCAAAGATGGTTTGCCATGTGTTTGTGTTTCTTAACAACGTGCGTTACATTATTGATTTCATTATTGTGTGTGTTTAGAGTATTTCATATAGATGCTGCATCAACCGGTTTATTATTAACTTATGTTTTGGGGATTGGTAATATATTATACTTTGTGTTTCGTTCTATGACTATCGTGGAAAATGAAATGAATTCAACTGAAAGATTGAAATATTATGCAATGGATTTACCACAAGAAGCAGCATTTGATATTCCTGAAAAAGATCCACCCCAGGAGTGGCCTGAAAGTGGCAATATTACTTTCAAAAATGTCAGTTTAAGATATAGACCAGGCTTACCTTATGTTTTAAAGGATTTGAATATTGAATTTAAATCAAATCAAAGAATTGGTATTTGTGGTAGAACTGGTGCTGGTAAATCCTCATTAATGACTTGTTTATATAGATTAGCTGAACCTGAAGGTTTAATTACTATTGATGGTGTTGATATTTCTCAATTAGGTTTGCGTAAACTAAGATCCAAACTATCTATTATTCCTCAAGATCCGGTTTTATTTAGTGGTACAATTAGAAGTAATTTAGATCCATTTGAAGAGACTACGGATGATAAATTATGGGAAGTCTTAAGAAAGGCTAATTTAATTGAAGAATCAGTCCTGAACAAAGTTATCTCTCAAACTAAGAAAGATAAATCGATGCATAAATTCCATTTGGATCAAATGGCTGAGGATGATGGAACTAATTTCTCATTGG
Source organism: Ambrosiozyma ambrosiae (assembly GCA_003705185.2). Classification (NCBI taxonomy): domain Eukaryota; kingdom Fungi; phylum Ascomycota; class Pichiomycetes; order Pichiales; family Pichiaceae; genus Ambrosiozyma; species Ambrosiozyma ambrosiae. The sequence continues at coordinate 15,130 of PPHU02000060.1, forward strand.
GCGAAAGGCAGCTATTAGCTTTAGCTAGAGCATTGGTTAGATCCAGTAAGATTTTGATCTTAGATGAAGCTACATCAAGTGTTGATTATGAAACAGATTCTAAGATTCAAGGAACTATTGCTAATGAATTTGATGGTTGCACTATTTTATGTATTGCTCATAGACTAAAGACTATTGTTAACTATGATAGAATTCTAGTTCTAGATAAAGGAGAAGTTAAAGAGTTTGATACCCCATGGAAATTGTATAATAAACAAAATGGATTGTTTAGATCAATGTGTGATCAATCTAGTATTAGTGCAAATGAGTTTTTGAATAAGGATTAGATAGCCTATTATTTTAATTTCAATATAGTATACCTTGTATATAGCTTCTACTAAAGATTTCACTCTAGTTCATTTAAATTAACTGTCTATGCATATAAGTCTATCGCAGATAAGAGACCTAATGCATAAACACATACTAATTTGCCACAGTGGCTAAAGAAGGCACATCACTATTGAGCAGTTCAGCCTGCGATAACGTGTTGTAAGAGTTGTCTTACTAAAGTTACTTAAGTGATCAGTGATAGAGAGCTGTGTAATAAATTATCCTTAACTACTATTATTTCGGATACTTTGAAGAAAGGGCTATAAGCTGTATTACTAAGATATTTAGCTCTCCTTTTAATTTACTTAAAATACATAAGTTGAACCAGTTAAGCTATCGTTAAAGCCAATTTGGATCACCGATGGCTGATAAGAAAACAAACAAAATCAGTTAATTATAATGATTACAGATTATATAGAAATAATTAGAGATTTACCACTAGAATTACAACAAGATATTTTATTGAAAAGCTTAAAGAACTTAGACGATAGTGACACTTATTATTATGGAGGTAATAACTACTATGAATCAGTTTGGGATCAATTAGTTGATGTTGTTAAGTACGTGTCGTTCAATCCACAGATGACAATTACCATTCAAAGATATGTCATTACTGTTAAATTGTCATTATCTTCTAAAATAAGTATTCAGTTTTTAAGGAGATCAAATGTAGATCCTCCATTGTGGATAAGATATATTTCTGATTTCAAACTATCCAGTTTAAAAGTTAACGTTAATGCGTTGGATCCAGAAAAAGATGGAATTGTTGTGAAACTAGTTTCCATAATATTGAAACAATTTGATCCACCAGAACTCATAACAGAAAATACTGATATTATTCACCAACGGCTATTGATTTATGGGTACAACTGGATAGATAGAATAACAACAATTGAAGATCTGGATGTGAGCGATTGTAGTACGTTATGCCACACAATTGATCATTTTAAAAATCTAACATCAGTTATTTTTAGTGTTTTTGATATCAAATCCGTATGTTTTCAAATTCTTAGTCTTAAATACTTACTTACTAAAATTGATAAAATTACCTTTAAGTTAGGTGGATACTCATTAAGACTAGATTCTGATCAGGTAGAGGATACATTTCTAAGTTTTGTTGAAGATCACAAGCCAAATGTTGATTTAAAGTTACAGTCTTTCAAATTTCCATTAGACGAAAGAGGTTATAGATTATTATCAAATGCAAGTACAATTGATTACTATTATTTACAAGTTGAAGATGTATTTGGTATTCAGCAGATGCAGCCTACTAATATTGATTTTTCATATCTCCCGAAGATACAATTTCTAAAATCCCTTACAATTGATCTACCGGTTTTGAATAATATAAAATTGGAATCTGCTACGTTAAATGACCTCCACATAAGAGCACATACACTGGAATCTATTAATTTGAATGGTCTTACTAAACTTTCCTCATTATCTTTGGCAACATATGACACTCTCGATTTTTCTACTGTTAGTTCAATTCCTAGTAATGTTACTAATCTAAATATCAGGGCGGAGTTTTCTCCAATGAGTTATTTATTTCCTGTACCGAAATATGTTCAAAGTTTTAGAAGTATGCCTGAACTTTTAGGCCATTTTGACTTTTCAGAAAGTTCCCATATTTGCTCGTTGTACTTAGACACACACAAACTCGATGAAATTTACGAAGACTATCATACTTGGAGATATATACCTAGTACAGTTGATTTTATATCCTTAGAATATACTCATGAATCGGTTCTATTTGGTCCCAATGATCATACAAAGTCCAATAAAATGTTCGGTATCACTATTCCTGAGACTATTTCTCAACTTGAGCTAGCTATTCAGTTTATGGATGAAAAGCCAAGATGTGATGTAATATACATCAATTCAGAAAGGCAATCCAAATCATCAATGCTTAACTATGTTACTGGTACATACAATACAAAAGAATTGTGGGCTAGAATTAATATTGGTTCGAGGACACAGTTAGATTTGATTCTCTATGATATTAATGATAATATATTGATAGTTTGTGATGATTGTGTTTTTGATCATGTGAATTGTTATTTGAAAGAATCTAATCAATGGTTTTATAAGATAAAAGGAAAAGGTGGTATTTCTTATTTATCTGCAAGTGTAAAAAATCAATTTATTTCTTGTTCAATAATATAATTTCTAATTCTATATGTTTTGTTTTTAGAATATTTACTAAGTTTATATTTTATAGGAAATTCACTTGAATTATGCATTTTAATTAAAATTCTTTATCAGTAATGCTATGTAGAATGAAAACTATCCACAATTCCACTTTCATATTTACGGAAATATAATAGGATGCAGGAAAGACTCTACAAATCATATAAAATTTTAGGCTGAGTAGGAAAATTCAAGGGTTAATTAGTGCTCATTAGATGTTAGATGTTACTAACAAAGCACTATAGCCAGATAATCACAAATCCAAATGTATGATATTGCTCTAAGTATAGTTACGAGATGTTTTCTAGCTTGAAAACCTACACCTAAATAACTTTAGGTTTGCTACCTGAGTTGACACAACAAATGTCAGCATGAAATCTCAAAATAATATCTCATTATATGATTTCAAACCCTAAACATAAAAATGAAATTCACTTGACTTTAACTATTCTAGATCAAAAATTCAAATAATATATATATTTCTATATTTAAGATTCTATTTGAAATTTGCTCAGATTTTGAATAAGATTGTCAAACTGAAACTTTCAGTTGAAGTTTCAGACTTCACTGAGTGATCAAAGTTTTTCCTTTATTTCCACATTTTACTTAAACAAATTCAGCCAATTAAATTGAATTTCCTAGGTAATACACCATATTTTCTTGGAAATGTGATTACGGTGTATAATAAGATAGTATCACTAATGATTGAATAATATGCTTTTGACAGTTTGTTTGTCAACTACAGTGAGTTCATCAATTTGAAAGCAATCAATTAATATCTAGAAGGTAATCTCTAGACCTATTTGCGCCAACTTTGCAGGTTGCCACTTTTGACAATTTTAATGGAATTTCTCAATCACTATCATTCAAAGTCCTGATTGTTTAATGCACGACCAAATGTTTTATTAATTCCGATTTATATCCGTTTTCTAAACTGCACCTTAAGACGCTCTTAACTAAAAAAAACACTTATCTATATAACAATTACTAATCATATTAATCAGAACAAAAATTTGCAAAGTTTATAAAAGAGCAAATATTTAACTCTTTAAAACTTATAGTTTAACCAAACCTTACTTGAATTTTAATTAAGCCATCAATTTAACAATTGATTTACAAATACATTATTGAAATCAAAAAATGTCCCCTATTCAAGGTAGAAAAATTCCTATTCAAGGTTCTACTGGTTATGGTTTAATGTCCTTAACCTGGACTCCAAATCCTATTCCAAAAGAACAAGCATTTAAAACAATTAATAGTGCTATTAATGACGGTGTGAAGTTTTTCAATGCTGGTGAATTCTATGGTATGGCTGATAAGAAACCTGCTTTAAATTTAGAATACCTAAAAGAATATTTTGAAAAATATCCGGAAAATAGATCCAAGATGACCATCTCAGTTAAAGGTTCTGTTGAACCTGGAACCTTAGTTCCAAACAATTCTCCTGAGAAAATTGCACAATCAATTGAACATATTATTTCGTATTTCCCAAATAATTATATTGATTTATTTGAACCTGCTAGAATGGATTTAAAGCATCCTGTTGAAGATGTTGTGAAAGCCATCATTCCTTTTATCGAAGCTGGAAAAGTTGGCGGTATCTCTTTATCTGAAGTTAAAGGGGAAACCATTGAAAGAGCAAATAAGGTTTTTCCAATCTCTTGTGTTGAAGTTGAATTCTCAATGTGGTCTTTGGAACCATTGACTAATGGTACTAATGAAGTTTGTCGGAGATTAGGTATCCCAATTATTGGGTATTCTCCGTTAGGTAGAGGTTTTTTAACAGGTTCGATTAAGTCAACAGCAGATATCCCCGAAGGTGATATTAGAGGATTTTTTGAGAGATTTGCTTCAAATGAAGCAATTAAGAACAACTTAAAGGTTGTTGATATTGTCAGTGAATATGCAACCAAGAAGAATGCTAGTAATGCTCAAATTGCTCTTTCTTGGATAAGAAAGCATAGTGACTTCCCAGATAAATATGCCAAATTTGTTCCAATTCCATCTTCTTCCAAACCTAGAAGAAATCATGAAAATAACACTAATATTGAATTAAATGACGCCGAATTTGATGATATTAATGAAAGAATCAGCAAATTGACTTTTGCCGGTGCTAGATATAATAAACATGCTGAAAGTTTCTTGAACGTTTAAGTGAACATCCACTTTTCACGTTAGCCTTACTATTTTTTATGTTTTAAAGCACCTATTATGAATAAGACCAAAAACCCTTTTATTACGTATATGTGGTATATAAATCTTTTTTGTAGAATTAACAGTTTGTTTCGATGGTCAGTGTGTGGATTACAAGAACAATTCTGGAAATACTAATATAAATTGTTCTTGGAAACTGCATAAATATATTAAAAGCATATTTACACAAAAATAACAAATCATGATTATATAGACTAATTATTTTCTTGATAGCCACAAAAGAATGAATTTTTTTCCGTGGATTATATTAACCGTGATTAACCAGTAAAAAATAACTAATAAATAACTTTCCCTCAAAAAGATTTGTTTATTATGAAGTTGGAAATCTGAAAGCGTTCTATGTGACACGAAGTTATGTTATTATGTGTGACAAATCCAAATTTAACTTTGAAGTTTATGTGAGTATTATTAGGAGGAGCCAACTTACTTTTTGGTAAATAGCTTGAAATATTTTCAATTAGGAGTAGCTGGATTTTATCAGAATCACAAAGCTGTTCCTTACATCTCTCATTTAAAAAAGTTCTAACATTCATTGTCATAGAACCTAGCCAGAGGATTACAGTTAAAACATTTCCTGAAGTAATTACGTGGTAAATCTCCATGAATATTAATAGTTAATCAGATAAGTGGGAGTTTGAATTGAGTAAAAGTTGAAAGTCTTTGCTGTGAGAAAAATGTCTATCAAGATCTTTAGGTATTATAAAAATATTCGACAGTGCAATTCTGAATATTATACTGAAAAAAGTGATGGCAAAAGTGATGAAACTTTTAAAGTTATCATTTTCTAACTCTCATTAAATCTTTCCTCTCCTTAATATTTTCTCTATCGAACTAATTTTACTAATAGTAGAATCATTTTCACTTTCTATATGCTTAAACAAGTTGCGAACATTAATATGTGTCAAACCAAATCATCCAATGTGTATATCTTAATGCGCCACAATGTGCCAATCAGTTACAAGAGCAGCCTCAATTTGCCACTCAGATACTTTAACTAGTTGAGTTTCGAGTGATAAGTATTGATACCGGATCATGATATATTACAATGCTGTTTGATTTCATTAACAGAGCCTTACTTATAGTAGGCTCGACAGAATAACTAGTTCTGTCTAATTTTTAATTTCGAAGTGTTCAAATTTTTCAATTTGTTTTGATCTCAGCTAATGTTTTAAAATTTTACACTTAGACTATGTCATTACTACAGAAATATATCAACTTGTCATGCCAACTTCCAGTTGAATTACGACAGCAAGTGTTAGTTTTCAGCCTTAAACAGATTGATGAGGATTATAGATGGTATAAAAAAACTTCGAAATGCCATCTAAAGTGGAACATATTTATTGATACCATTAAATACGTTTCTCCGAAGATTAGCATGATTATTAGCATATCCTCCCATGATGCTAAAGTTATTCTTATTTTAAAAAAGAAAGTCCGAATTATTTTCATTAATTGCCCTTACTCTGTTGGATATTCTTGGTTGAATCTAATTCATGACTTTTACCTTGTGAGGTTGGAAGTTTCCACAACTAAATTGTCCCCACCTTTAACTACCACCGAAAAGATTAATAGAAAAACATTTGTTTATATCATCGACTTCGTTATATCCAGCTTTAGAAACCAAAATATTAAAAACTATGCTCTTGATATTTCTTATACCGAATATTCTCCTGGCCTTTCTTCTCATTTGTTATCTTCTAGTTATAGCTGGTTGGATAGGATTACATCATATAGATCATATGCTTCCATCGTCGATATAGACAATCTATGCTTACAAAGGGATAAATTTAAGAGTTTAAGAACTATTACATTTATGATTTTACCTTCTTTTATTTTAGACTTCAGAAATTATCATCATAAACTAGAAGAGTTGCTACGTTTTCTTGACAAGTTGAATTTATCTTTAAGGTTTTATGATAAACACTTGGCTGATGATTTTTTCTTTGATTTTGTTCACAAAAATCAGGATAAAGTAATGCTAAAGCTTGGATGCATTTCAGGTCCTTTTAATTATCAAGAAGATTTTATACTAAAAAGAGCCGATAAAATTGGTCACTTCTTGGTGGGCTCTTCACTTAATGAACAATTACCAGAAACTTCAATTATAACTTCAGGGAAAAACTCTAATCTATATTTACCTAGTAACACAATGCCTATTAAAACAATGTCTATTTCCGTGGGGCGACTCAGAAATATAAAATTAGAATCATTCCATTTACAAGAAGTAAAGATCAATGCCAGGTTTTGTGTTGATTTTAATTTGTCTAATTTGGTCAAGCTTGATAAACTATCTTTAGTACTCTATGAGTGCATCGATGTGAACTCATTTAGCTCTATCCCACCAACAATAACCACTTTATTAGTCAAACTTAATTTCAACGTCACTTGCAAACAGTTCGTCATACCTAAGTTTGTGCAGAGTTTTAGCTGCAATTTCTCACAGCTACAAGCTTTTGACTTTAGTAAGAATGAACACCTAACTAAATTAGATCTAGAAGTTCAGGGTATTGGTTCCATAGATGAAAGTGACCCTGCTTGGAAATTGATTCCTCAAACAGTTGAATATATTACCATACAACTCATAATAGATAAACAGAATTTTTCTTGTTTAGAATTAAGTGATAAATTGTTTGGCGTCTGTATACCAGATATTATTACAAATGTTTATTTATTCTTGAGAATGACAAAACTTAATTGTGACGAGATCCTTATAAATTATAAAGGAGATAATCTCAAAGGTTTTATGAATAAATATTTAGCTAAGAAGAAACATTGGATTGATTTACACATAGGAGAAAGAACCAAATTGGAGTTGTTACTTCCAAATGATTTAAAGGATGTTTTAATCAAGTGTGGTAATGAAGTTGCGACCAATATTGAATGCAAACTCGGGGGATCTGATGACCCACTAAAGAGAATACATGTAGTGTCGGAAGCATCCAATCTTAGACCTTTTAGATTCAAAGATATGAATATATTATCTGAAGATCTACAAGCCTTATTGTTGATGTGTATTGCATTAATAATATATTTTGTATCCGATTTTTTAAATATTATTTAGTATTTATACAACCTTTTCTATTTCGTGTATCTTAGTTTTTCTATTTAAAATTAATTACCAATTATCCAGTTAATGTTGGTCAAACTTTATCGTTATAATTTTGGTGAGTTATGACTTAGTACTGAAGATTTAGCAAAAACATGTTCGGATTTCGGTGGCCAACTACTTTTAGTTTTTTATTGCATCAAATACTTAATGGACCTAGAATTTTGAGTTTGAGATAATGGTGGCTGATAAGTTAATTAATTTTAGATGCATAATTCTAAAGTGATAGGATGAATGACCATAATTAGAATTCGATCGTAAATTAATCTGAAAACTCCGCCATTCCATTAGTTGTCACAAACAATTTGGAAATATCCTGTACATCTATGTTGAACAAAAGTCTTAGTGGCTGGACTTACTAATATCCTTATATTTCAAAGGATTTTAAATGAACCATATTTCATATTATTTATCCTGTTAGCACAGCTTATTTGAATTCAAATTTATCCAATAAAACAAAATTGAAGGATTAAAATCGATAAGAAAGAAAGTTAACTAACACAAGGGTCTAATTTCGGATTAACAGAAGAAGTTGGGGCTGGATGCGCCTAAAACCGGATAAAATTCAGGGAAGTTTCTGAACGCCGAAGGCTTTGTTGACTATTTGCAAAAAAAAAAATAGAGGCTGAAAATGAGTAGAGGCTTAAAGAGAGATAGAGGCTTAAAAAGAGATAGAGGCTTAAATCAAAACTTTAATATAAATTGAAGTAACTTGGGAGTGTTCTGAATGTTTTCTAAAAGTTTATTTTCAATGGTATTCCCAGAGTTCTAGTATTCTTTTCTTAGTTAATAGATTATTACATTTCCCAGCATGTCCTCCAATATTCATATACCGTATGAAACAATTACTTCCAAACTTTCAGAAGTTGCTTCTGATATTTCCAGTATCACGTCAGTTATAGCAACAGCCACAGCTACACAAGATGTCGGGAAGATTTACAGAACTCTTTCTTTAAAAGAAGCTTCTTCATCATATTACTCACTATTAGAAGTTCTGGCTACTGCTACCGACTCAAATGTGGTAGCTTCAGTTGCTTCCCAAACTGCTACAGCTTCTGCAATTATGCATGAAGCCTACAAAGATTTGGCATTTCTAAAAGGTAATAAACCTTCATTTGGAGGTAATATGGCATTGTTAATAATTTTTTCTATATTCTTGGTATTGCACACTGTTTTTGGGTTTATAACTAAGCAATGGTGGTTTATGACATGTTGGATAATAGGTTTAGCGTTGGAGGTTGCTGGATATGTTGGAAGAGTTATGTTAAATCATGACATTTTTAGTTTGAACTCTTTTATAATTCAATCGGTTTGTTTGACAACATCTCCTTGTTTCTTATTAGCGGGAATTTACTATTTGTTAGCCCAGTTAACTGTTATTATGGGTACTCAGTTTTCGAAGTTGAAACCAATGCAATATTCTAAGATTTTTATTGTTTGCGATGTTATTACTATTTTTATTCAAGGTGGTGGTGGTGGTATAGCTTCCAGTGCTTCAAATCCCAAAGGTACAAAATCTGGTACTGATATTATGGTTGGAGGTTTAGCATTTCAGGTCTTCTCCATGTCTATGTTCCAATACTTCTGGTATGATTTTTTGTATAATTGTTACAAAGAAGAAAAGTATAACAACTCTGAACGGTTTAATATGGAATATTATCACGTTAGAACAGGAAAGTATTTTAAACAGTTACTGATAGCAATCTCACTTGCTATTTTACTCATTTATGTCAGATCGATTTACAGATTAATTGAGCTAATCCAAGACTTCAGCGGCACTTTAGCTATAGTTGAAATTTACTTTATGATCTTGGAAGCTCTAATGGTTTCACTTTCTTGCTTTCTGCTAACTGTTACTTATCCCGGTTTTATTTATGGACGCAGAACATCTATCGCTATTAGTAAACGTTCGTTGAAGAAGAGAAATAATATTGAAGAAGCTTCAAGTGATCAGAATGCAAACATTGAACTTAGATTTGTTAATAGCAATAAACAAGGAGGGACCACAATTAAGAATGAATCCATTTTTACAATGTGATTGATATTTCTTTAATATGATTTTTTGCAATCATTTAGTTTTTTTTATCGATTAACTTTTTGTTGTAATTCTTTGTTTTTATTGCTTAGAAACTTTTCTACAATATATAATTTGGATAATTTTTGTATTAATAATTTAACTTTACTCTTGCAGAGAAAAATGGTGAAGATATCAATTCAAAAGTAATAAATCTGTTAAACAACACTAAGATATTTATCCTACTCGCATGTATATGTTTTCCTGTTTTTTTCACTCCATCGACGAATATTGTTCTCAGATAGCATGGATAAAAATACTTCTTGGACATCAAAAGTAAAGCTTTTTCATATCTAAAAATTAACGGTTATTCTTAAAAATTAAAATTGGAAAATATCTTCATTGTATAATATTTTGAAATTTTTTATATGGTTCTTAATTGAGTACTTTGTTTTTTCACTACATGTAAAGAAAAAATGACATTCAAAAGATAATCATGAGTAATTGTCTTGAGAATTTATCCAATTGTATGAAGGTATGAAAAATGTCAATGTTTCTTTTAGGTCGGGTTATCTCTTCACCTTCTTGAAATATACAATAGAAGTAAATTTCTCTCTGAATTTCTTTTTCTGTGGCTTAGTGCTCACTTTAGAAACAAAATATCAACAGAGAAACAAGAAAAAATAAACCTTTGAAACCTAGTTTATAACAATAGCCACTATAGTGAAGATAGAAGTACAGCCCTTACTTACTTTGACAGCATCTCTGCTAGATAGGATATAATTTACTTCAATTCATTTAAATGTGATTTGATTAATTTTAGTAAAAGCAAATATAATCTATAATATAAGAATGCGTATACTTGGAATATTCATTAGCACACCTACAACCATGAAATGACTTACTCTCCTTCATTAGTGTCAGCGAAAATGTGACCAATCAAGCAGTTGATTTTAACTGATTAAACTTAGTTATTAAATTGACTAAGTTTCTAATAAAAACTCAGTATAAACTATACAAGATGTAATATACTACTTCTGAGTAGAATTCATTACTTCTATTATAGATAATGGACTTATAGTTTTTGGATAATAAGGAGTAATGATGTATTTGGTTTAGACGCTAAATACCACGATTGTGTAAATATATCCATAATATATACTTCTAATAGTGTTGGATTACTGAATTGATCTAATAAATATGTAAAAAAACTGCTTAAACTAATGGTGGGGAAGCCCTTATTTAAAATGACTCATTTCTCCTGATTTGCTAACTAGATTCAAACAATAGTACTACCTCCCAATAAAAAATTAAGTATCTAGTCACATTACTCCTCTAATAAAGTACTAAATAGTCTTGAATCAGGAACTACATAAAAAATTAGAAGAAACCCTTTTTATGATACTTTTCTTTATTATAATTTCCATTGAACTTAAGCACATTTATACTAGCAGTTCATAATAAATACACCTACCACTAATTGGAAAATGTTTGAAGTCGCAAACCAAGAAAGAGAAGAACAACGTCAATCAGTAAGAGATATTTTAAAAGTATACAAATACTCTCTTTGGGAAGATATGGAGGATGTAGCAGTAAGAATTGAAATTGAAGCATTTCAAGAAGCTAAAGATAAACTTGATTATAGTTTTTTGGTGATTATGAAGTCTTTAAGTCTCAAAGATCATGTGGAAGCTTATCGTCGCAGTACAATAATCTAATTCAGAATTGTTTTATGATTTATATACCTTTACCCGTTATCATATATTTGAGTATATATAATTTCAGATATTACAGAATCAATGAATGTAATCTAGATTAATAGAATAATAAGGATTAAATTTAAGAGAAGTTAGAACCGTCATGATCCCGAATCAGGAAATGCCTCCATGGCAGATGAATGACTTTATATAAAGATGAAGTTCACAATAAT